>JAMKCH010018531.1:0-24849 GCA_023653785.1 Ophioderma brevispina
GGGCGTCACTGGAAGACAGGCGCGAATCATCTCAACTCACCTACTTGGAACAAGATTATTAATGTTTGCTACTGACAACCTGAAACCTTGCAATTAAAAAGAGATAGACCAAGAAGGGAAATAATCATCAAATTCGATGATCGGAAATTACTGCTAAAACCAAATTTTGCATCAAATTCCATTCCACGAACTGTGAGAAAAGGAAACAAACTGCCCACGAAGATTGTCATAAATGCGCCCGACCATACCCAATTTAGAAGCATGTTTGATTAATTTAGCCACTCTCCAAACCTCCTTGTTAGACTCTATATGGAGTATTCAAGAGGTAAATCAACAAAGTTACCAAAGTAAGTAAAGTAGAAACTGATAACAACTCCTTGTAATTTCCGCACGAACATAATCAATATGTCAGGGATCGATGAATAGGGTTAATGTCTTTATTTAACTATTACAAAAAATATCTTTATTTTCATTCAAATTTTACTCCAAGGATTAAATTAAAATACTCCCCCCTATACATTGGAGAGATTTGTTCGTATTTAGCAAAGCAATAATCAATTAACCCATTTAGCAAGTTTTAGAGCTTTAACACTAAGCCACTCAAAGTTAATGGCAGAGCAATCAAATGCAACCCTTGGGAGTTTGTGGTTGGGTAACACTCGTCGAAGACGGTGACAAGGACAAAGTGTTTTTAAATATGTTAATTTAAATTGCGAACAAATTATTTCGTTATCAATCCAAATTTTAGCATGTTTTAACCAAAAAAAATATTGTTTTAAGATGTTATTTATATAATACCTACTCGAGTGTAGGCTATTAAATCAATTGGTGCATGATGTAGTTCGTAAAAATAACGGCTTTCGCGCTGACTTGGTTAACTTAGGTCTCGCGGCATAAACCAATCAAGCGCTCTAGCCTGTTATTGTCACGAAAGCCATTATAGTACGTTTCTGAAGAGCGATCTTTGGTGATGGGATGGGCAGGCAGGGTGATGATCAAAAGTAAAAGGATGTATTATCTTCAGGTATATATTGCCAGTTGTCCCACCTTCGGTCATTTATATCTGAACAGGTTTACTGTCTTGTAAGTAAGTATAAGCTGCCCCCTGGGCAAACCTATTACAACCGACCAGTTCTGAATACTTTTGCATTAATGAAGCAGCCTATTTTGAATGTTCAACTTAAAAAGAGCCGGGAATCCAACCATTTGCGTATTATGAAATGAAAAGGCTTGAAAATCGTAACTGGAAATCGGGCAAGTGAATGGAATCACAAGGCTATAATCTTTAAAATCACATGGAAGTGTGGCTAGTTACCATTCATGGCAGATGCCACATTTTATTTTTTATTTACTTTCTTTCAACTCCCTGCAGGTAAAAAGATTTACTTTTTAGTCTGTGGGCTTTTGGTAAGATTTTGTCAAATAAACATTGGGTCTATGTAATACATTTCAGCGATACAGTAAGGTAAATGTAATAAGGGGCAGTCTAGTCTGATGAAACATGGATGTTAATATCAGCGTACAATGGATATGGTTAACATAATTATTTTTGTGGTGGCCGTTTTTCAGTTCCAAGAATTCTACCGCGATATTTTCCCTTGGTAAGTAGGCCCTTCTCATCTTCCATGTAATGGAACGGCTTGGTCAAATGGTTGGAAGATCGGTCGTGGGAAAATGCACTTTAGATCATTGATTATCTATATCGTACAGAGCCATTGTTATTTCCAATACAGTTGAAAAGTAATTTGTAGTGCTTTATCCTCTGCATACCGAGTGGATTTGCTGGATATCAACAGTGCTATTATTTGCTCGAGTCAATGCTGCATGATGTATATCTACTGGTCACTGATATTTAGGAAAAGAAATTGTGATAACATTTTATTCATTTTCAATCAAATGTGCAACTTTTGCACTTGACATAACCTAGAGTATTGAAAGGTATAATTAGACAATATTAAATGCGCAGGAATCAGTTATAGTGGAGGAGCTAGGACCCAGGTCAAACATCATCGTTTATCTCTCACTACAGAAAAGGTTTGACACCTTTGGTAGTTAGTATGGACCCTCTATATCAACGCTAGGTAGGTAGTACTCTCAAATTGTGGTTCACTTTTTCAATAGGGGCCAATTTAAGTTTACACAAGGGTCAAACTTTTAAAATGCCCTAATCATGTTGAAATGTATGCCATATTGTCCGTCTAGTCATAAGGATTCCAAAAATGTATAGTTTGTACCATCTATGATCAATGGTTTTGGAGTTATAGGGTAAAAATGGTAAAAAGGTCAATTTCTATTTGTACAGGGGTCAAAATCAGAAGTTGCTCCAATTTTGTTGAAAATGATAGAAGTTGTTCATCTAGCTTAATGCGCCAAAATAAGGAATAGTTTGTACCATCTGCAGTGTATAGTTATCATGTTATGTCATAGGTCAACATAATCCAATTGACGTTGGTTGACCTTCTTTGACCCGTATCTCCGTAAGTAAACATTTACCATAATCAAAACTATACTTTTTTGGAGTCCTCTTACCTCAGGCAATAACTTGCAAGTATTTAAAATATAACCAGATTAGCTTTTAATGTTGACCCCTGTACAAATTGAGATTGACCATTTTTACCATTTTAGCCATTTTTACCCTATAACTCCAAACCAATGGTCGTAGGTGGTACAAAGTATACATTTTTGGAATCCTTATGATTAGATGGACAATACGGCATACATTTCAACATGATTAGGACATTTTAAAAGTTTGACCCTGTGTAAACTTAAATTGGTCCCTATTGAAAACGTGATACCACAATTTGAGAGTACTACCTACCTAGTATTGATGTAGAGGGCCCATACTAACTACCAAAGGTGTCAAACCTTTTCTGTAGTGGGAGGTAAACGAATTCCTTAAATAAGGCCCCAATGATATCCTGCTCCTCCTCTATTACTTCGCCGATATGCGTAACCAATGTCCTTATGCAAGCATCTTTCTCTCTTTGATCCCATGGAGTAAAAGCCTACTTTTGCAATATTGATTGTGGTACACAGGCAGGCCGCAGAGGTCTAGAAAGGCCTTTATTTTACGTTCCCCGTATGCACAATCAACGTGGATTTTGAATATTAATTAGATTTGCAATAGTGATCTAAAAACCACTCGTATCTGTTGACTTTACAAAAACTTTGTACAAAAATGTACAGGCAGTTAGTTAAAGAACCATTGTTGTTGATCATCCTTTCAAATCAAGAAAATAAATTTCAAATTTGATCTAAATCGGAGCTTATGTTGAGTAAAAATATAGTGAAGATTACTCTTTCAAAAAACTTTGAAAATGTTCACTTAGCGAAGTTTATCACCTCTATCACTTAGCGAAGTTTATCACCTCTATCATTGAACCGTACCGATATTGGCTTTCAAAATATTAACAAATTAACATTGAACTTGGGGTAATACAGGCAGGAACTAGCATTTTATAATCAAGTCCTACTAAAACGGACGCTACAATATACTATTGTAACGGTATACGGTAATGAATGCCGAGAAAATGGGACGTGCTGTTAACAGGTCGGTCAATATAACTATTTACGGGACGACTCTGGCTGCAAATCAACAGCTGTGGTGTGAATGGGAGTTAGGCACCATGCAAAGCACAGGACAATGGAGTTTCATTTTTTTTTTTTAACATACCCATCGTGGTTTGCGATGCGTTGATTTCCAGGTATATGTCGGAGCGAAAATTGTTTATATTTCCTTTCACTATTATTTATCAGAAATTTGCTTTATACTACAACTGGCCTGGAACTTTATCTCATTTTAGACACCATTTATAACTATTTAAAGTTAGTAATACAGTCAGGAACTAGCAAATGATGATCATCACTTTGCGCGGAAAATTCAAAATTGCAGTGGAACTCGTGCTCGCTTGTATTTACAACAATAAATGTCTATCGTTATTTAGAAACTTGGGGTCAAAGATGAGGCTGTGTAGCAGACGTCAGGCATCACTGATCAATCTCGTATTGAACGAGCTTGCACGTAAAGTTACCTGATGTTTCGCGTACATTGCAATGCCCATTGAAAAATCCAAAAACTATAACTTTTGATTTTGGGGGTTTGCGTCTTTCGGGCGTTCTATCTCAGCCATTTCTGCACGTTTTTTTTAGCAAGCGAGGTGTTAAATGAAAGAACAAGAACTAGGCAACAAAATGTATATTTCGAAAACTTTCAAAATTGTCTGACTGTGGCACAATACTGATCGAAAAACATGCCGAGATACTTTTTGTGCCAGGTGTATTTTCATTGCAGGAAACTTAATATACAATATAATTACAATTTCCTCCATTTATTACTAGGATGCTTTATGTTTCTAAAATTTAATCTAATGACGCCAATTGATGAACAATACTTAAGAAGAAAATTCTGAAACTGTGTAAGAAAACAGCTTTCTCACCCATTTATGTACTGGTATTTCATACGATTCATGACGAGGTCACTCTGCATAATAATATCTTGCTGTGCTTTGATGTCTGTCATTTCAGACCAATACAAGCCGTGTGATGTTGCGACTATTAAAAAAGTACTACACCATCTCATCATGAAAAGCAAGATAGTCTTGCTACCACCTGGTGAGTTCCAGCGTGTTGACGCATGCTCCAAAAGGCATTGAACTGAACGCGCATAGTTTTATTCTTCGACGAATTCCATGAACTCCACAATAAACTCCGTAAAACTGTAAAAAGCACAAAAATAGTTTTAAGTCATCACGAACCTCATACTATAGAGTGTGTCAAAAATATAACAGTCAGAAAAAACTATTAAAAATACGTTTGTCAATCTCTGCTAAATCTATGTACTGTATGAAGGGCTACCTATCCCTCTATCAATTCCGTTTACTCCATCCTATTTCGTTGCCTAGATCCACGATACAATCAATTAAAGATCCCTGGTCCGATCGCTAATAGCCTCGTCCCCAGAAACCCATATTTTACCGAAGTGGCCAAACTTTTGGTATCAGCTGAGATGAATAAACCTATTAGGTTTACAGATGGGGTTTGGAGTGATGGCCATTCTATGAAGATGAAAACTTCATATACTTAAATCTGGTCATCCTCCTTTAAGTGAAAGGGTGTAACTTTTAGTTGGGCCACTTTCACCAGGATTCAATACAGCATTACACATTGATTATTGCTTCAAAATGGTTGGTCCTAGTCTGGTAACCATCATCAGCCATAATTCACCACTGCAGACCGTGTGATTATGGTAACAACTTTCATTCATACCAGAAGCCATGTAGAAACCATTCGTTTGTTTCCTCAGCAATTTCCTAGCTTTTCGTAATAGCCCCTTACCAAACAAGATACAGTAAATGACATATACCAGAGACATCGAGTAAGCTTAAAAAGGCACAGATGCAAGAGTGAAAGGTAAAGAACAGCAACAACACGGCAAACACCAACAACATAAGAACGGCCCTCCAAAGAAATCAATATGAAAGAATACCCTAGACTCCGTCGTCTTTAACCATATCACAAGGGGTGATTTGGGTTGGCATCTGTATTATAAGCCACCAGAGGAAGGCACTCCTTGCAAATGATCTTCCAAGAAGGATGGCTTACTGCAAATTGCTTGTCAACAAATGGCTTGGGTAGATATACTACTGTGGCTGTGTGTGGACGTGTTGCTCAGACCTCTGCAATATTTTTGCAGTTTGAACTGTTTATTTTCAACTTGAAGTTATATTCTTGTGAAGTTTTGGTGTAGTATTTATTTGTCCTCCGCCGGGTTCTTGAGTTAGGTGTTTTAACCAATTTTAATCAAGATTTCCTGCTGCTGGAATATCCAAGATGGCCCCCGCTGAGGCAGCAAAATTCAGTAGTCTGGTATGGACATCAATGACTCTGAGTGTATTTGTACTGTTGTCTACAGGTGTGAACATCATCCATCATAACTTCTGCGGTATATCTAGCCCGTTGTTAAGTGGGATAGTTTTTAATTGTTTCTCTCCATTTGACTTCATCCGTGATGTGCAATTTAGTTAACTTTTTGAACTTTTACATTCTGACAATGATGTGCAATTTTGTGAACTGAACCCGAGTGTTTTAATCAACAAGTTTTTAATCAGTACTTGTACAACCACAACTCCAATACTATTAGGCGAACTGAAATATTTTGGTGAACATGCAATCGTTCCTGAGGCTTTTGAATTTGACCGTAGCAAGAATTCTAAATCCGCAACATGTGTGATGAATATCCTTTCACCAAGTTACACGCTTGTTAACATGCATGTCAACCTTGTGACCAAAGCCAACTCCATATCATACATCTATAAGCTGCCCTATGATGGTGCAGGTTTATGCCATGCTATCCCTGGCTGGTGATATCCACCCTAACCCCGGACCACGCTGGCAAGTATCATGGTGGTAATCTGCAATAAAGGCTGGTTATATTTGCCAGACGGAATGCTTGTGATCATTGTGATGTATGGATGCTCGTGAAGTGTCCCCATTGAGTAGACAATGCACCAAATTCTCGCTGAACATTCAATTTGTCTTTGTCGGCTGCTTTACGTGTGGCCTTCCAAACTTAGTTCGACATTATTTTGGCAATCGTGCTCATCAAGTCTTTTGGATGAAAACCATTTCACAGTCTTGACAGATCGTGATGCAGGCGATATACAAACGCACAAAATATCCAGTATGAACTTTAGTCAATCTCCTAGTAATTAGCAGACCGGTGGCTATATATTCTCCTCAACCAATTTACCTCGCGTTCCCGGCAAATGTTCAAAATAAACATCAACATCATGTGACGAACTGCGGTGGCCTCTTTGGGAAAGAAAGAAACTTTTTGCTACACTGTAAAAGACTCAGATCCTCATAATTGAGGACAAATCGTTCTTCAACCTGACATTGTTAATACTGAGTAGTATTCCTGAACAATTATGCCGTCTATATAATAGCAGGTCGTAGAGACGGTGGCGTCTTCCATCGCCGTTAGGATGATTTGATTGCACCCATCTGGATTTTCTTGATTTGGACGCAGATTGATATGGGACTCTCTCTCCAAATGACCCAATGCAACCCAATTCATATTTTGTTTTCCTATCGTCACCCAACAACGGATCCGACCCCATCCTTAAACTTCGGATTCACTCACCAAGTTAATTTGGAAGAAGAACCCCATAATCTGGATTGGTGGCGATTAAAACATCCTTATGTTTTGATTGGAAAATACCATTGTCATAAAACCCAGTTTTGAATGCATTTAGCCTGCAGCCGTTAAAACCGATGATCTTTAACTCTATAGATGAATTTTCCCTTTCTTCCGCTTGCACTGAACCTAGCCATTTTCACATAAACAAGATCAACAAACTGTAACAGAATATTTTTTCAATCTTTGTGGTCTCTAATCCACGTGCTTTCAACTATAAAAACTGAGCCGGCTATTCCTACCACTTCAAAGTTATGCTGCTGCTAAGGCTAGCCTTTTGTGTTCAAAAGAGCGAACGCAGAAAGATTTTCACTGGCATAAGGCATACGAAGATGATCCTAAAAAGAAGACCTGACCCCGTTCAGGCCGAGTTTGAGCAAAAATGCAACAAAAATAGTCGATGAAATTAGGCAGAGCTTTGTGAATGGTGATGCGTATGCAATTGATAATGGTTCCTTCTCAATAAAGTCACTTAGCCGTTTGATATTAAAAGAAGAATCTTCTGACTCCATCTGGCAGTGAAACGGTATATGATGGCTAAGGCAACAAGTTCAACGTGAACTGCGAAAGGCTGAACAGAAGTATCTTTCAACAACATCTTTGAACCCTTCAGACTAAGTGCCAAAGTTTTTGGTCCTTCATAACATCGTAGACGGGACACAAGTGGTATTGCTGCACTGGTGGAGCTATGATTCATTGAACAGTAATCCATCCGACAAAGCTAATACTTGCCACAATATTTTAAGCAATCTTTACCAAGAAGACAACTTTTCAACATTCCTTCCTTGGGCAAAAGCCTATTCCCAGCCGTGTCAGAGCTCATAATCAACACCAGTGGTATTGCTAAGTTGCTACGGAACGGGAACTTAATTGCTACAAAGCTCCAGGACCCAGATGGAACCATCCCCATGTGCTGAATTTGTGTACGAGAATGTGCTCCGCATACTACAGAATTCATTTTCCACCCAAAGCATCACATCAGGGAAACCTCCTAGAGACTGGCGATGTTCTGTGATATTACCCCTGAACCCTCAAAATTTTGATCAAAATATTATTTTCCTCAATTTTATTGAGAAAGATTTCTCACAGTAACAGTATTTTGTTTTTTGTTACTATAAAAGAGAAACAGGAATTCCCTATAGTTGTTTTGCAGGATCACCTGTTAGATAGATTGTACAATATGGGAAGTGGGGAATTCCCCAAGATTTAAACTAGTAACTGAGTCAGCTTGTTTATATGCTTTAAAAGATCAAAACATTGCGAAGATCTCTGGGAATTCCCCCATATATTTAATATATGAAGTGATGTATTCGGGTGATGAATTCCGATGGTCAGCTAGTGTAGGTTAATGTTTATGCATGAGGATGATTTAATGATTATTGTTAAAAGGGGAATCTATCCGTGAGTAGTTAAATACTAACACTGGAAGGACTCTCTGCCATCATCCACTAGTCACAAGTATCTGGAAGATAGCTAGTTTTACTCTGGCATTGAGGGGCAGACCTGTGTCAAGTACCTAGTGCCAGGATATATAACCATGTTGCAGAGTTGCTGTAATTATTCTACTTCGTCTTTGAAGCCGGAAGTGCTGGGAATCAAAATAGGATTCCAAATGTGGACAGATAGAAATCATGGTGGATTATCTTTGGACTGATATACTGGTGGATTATGTCGTCAAGGGACTTAATTTAACCGTGTCGTCTTGAACTGCTGGACAAAAGTTAGCTTCAGGAGTTATAATAAGATTCCCATGGAAAATACTACCTGAAGAGTTAAATTATGTGACTTTGCATACTGTCATTTTGGAGTCTTCGCTGTGAGGAATATTATCGTTGACCTGCAACGCCTTCAACATAAGATACTGGAACTCTTTATAAGTATATCATCTTAAATTGTTGTAATTATATGTAATTTGTTTGGACATAACCAATTCTTGAACCAAATCAAGTAAAGATCATTAAAACTGTTTATTATATATAATTTTAGATCACGTGTGCACAAGGCTCATTTTATTTGTGTTTGAAATGTATTTTCTGACCTTAGACGTCTACGAGACGTCATAAACAGAATTGGAGCTCGTCTTCCCGGGAATTGAATTTAAGATAAAGTCAATGTGAGCCTTATTGTTCAGAATTTACACATTCAAAGTGTGAATAAAATTGTAAACACAACATTGTGCACATTTTAGTCATACAACAAAAATTTTGTGTGTATTACAATGTACTACCATAGTATTTGTGGTTCAATTAAAGTTAGTATAATTGTGTTGTAGAGTACTCACAATGGAGTTTGATCCAGAGTGTTCATAGTGCAAATTACTTGGGAGAAGTTAGATGAGCTGAGAAAGCCTGAGTTAATTAAACTAGCCAAGCATTTAGGACTGGAGGGCAAAAGCTATTAGAAAGCAAGTCATCAAAAATAGTTTGATTGAAAAGTTAGTCCATGAAGATGTTTTGGGGATGATGTCTTTTTGGGATAAGATCAGTGAAGTTCAGAACAGGGCAAATGATACAGTAAACTTAAAAATAGATTGAAATGACCATGGAAAAGGAAAATTGCAATTGAATTGGAAAAAGAGAACATTGCAATGCAAATGCAAAAAGAATGCAACAAAAAGAATGGAAATGCAACATAAAGAAAAGGAATTTAAATGGCAAATTACAAAGCCATAATTCAGAAAAGGAGAATTGCAAAATGAAATTAAACAAAAGGAATGAAATAGATAATACAAAAAGAGCTTGAAGCTCAGTTAGCGTTAGAAAATGGAAACAACAGGCTAGCTCATCAGACTCTTCCAGCCCTCTTGGTTTTTATGTGGCTAAAAATATTCGCCTGGTTTGTTTCCAAAATTTTCAAGGAAACCAAGTGATGCAAATACTTCTGTACACTTTGATAAAATGCCAATAGTCTTGAAAATGGCCCCAAGGAGTCTTGGACGCCTTGTGCTACAGTCCGTGTTCATTGGTAAAGCCCAGAAATATATTCGGCCATGTCAGTAGACAGATGTAGTGATTTATGACCCCGAGGTTAAGCAGGCATGTGCTTCAATAGCATATGAATTGGTGCCAGAGGCATTAATCAGACAAATTCAGGTCTTGTCAGAAAAGGATGACCAGACCCATGTTGAATTGCCCTGTAAAGGACCAAATGTTTGAATCTCTGGCTTCTCTCAAAAGAAGCGGGCAAACTTTTGGTCAACTTAGGGAGTTGATTAGTTGAATAGAGTTCAAACAGTGTCTACATCCCGATATCAAAACACATCTGATGAAAACAAAATTGCCAGTTTGCGTGAAGCAGACGCCGTAAAGGCCGAAACGATTATTCTTGACACACAAATAAGTCATACTAATAGGCCTAGCAAAGAATTTACACTAGTACAACAAAATACAACATATAGTCCGGGTTCAACAAAGCGTCTCATGGTATCACTCAGTGATTTGAAATCCCAGTCAGGTTCCCATGAAGGGGAGTAAAGAAGTAATGGTGCTAATCAGAAACATGGGATGGGACCTCAAATCACAGTTCACAATGCCATCACTGTAAGAAGCCATGCACATACAAGGTCACGGTGTTGGGGAGATACATGGCTATCCCAACCAAAAGGGGGGAGCCAAAAGTGATCAAACCAATGTTTTGTGCCATATACTTTGAGGTCAAAAGTCATTCTGCTTTCAGAACAAAATCCCCCCAAGGGAATGACACAGAAAAGTAAGGGATGACTTTATAAGCCTTCGTTTGGAGGGATTTTGTGTACTTTCATGTTAGAGGTGCCAAACCCGTTTAAATCATGCGGGACACGTGCTACGCGCAGTCCATGATATTGGAAGATGCACTTCCATTTGGATATTGAGAGTTCCACAGGAACTAGTGATTGATTCTGGATAGGTATGATTTTGTATTAGTGTCCCTCTTCACAAAGATGAATTTGAAATCAGACTTGTTTTCTTCTGGAACTGTCCACAATTGGGTGTTAGCCAAGACTCCCAGTTAACGGGTATCCATGTTTGTTAGTGGAATGATTTGGCAGGGGAATATACTACCTGAAGATTAAATTATGTGTAACTTTGCATACTGTCATATTGAAGTCGTTTCGCTGTGAGGACATATCATCGTGGAACTGCAACGCATTCAACATAGGATACTAGAACTATTTTATAAGTATAATAATCTTAAATTGTGTAAATATATGTAATTTTGTTTTGGACATACCAAATTCTTGAACCAAATCAAGTAAAGATCTTTAAAACTGTTTATTATATATAATTTAGATCATTTGTGCACAAGGCTCATTTATTTGTGTTTGAAAGGTATTTCTGACCTTAGACGTCTACGAGACGTCATAACAGTGCTAACATCACTGCACTGTACAAAAAGGTAGCAGAACAGAACCATCCGATTATAGGCCCGTCGTGATTTGCAAGCTGCTAGAGCATATCATTTTCCACCATGTTATGTATCATCTTGAGGAGTTTAACATCTTGAGTAATCTCCAGCACGGTTTTAGATCACGCCGATCCTGTGAAACTCAACTTTTGTCTACCATTCATCACATCTTTAGTGGAGCTGACAAAGTTAAACAAGTCGATGCCATGGACTTCGCCAAAGCGTTTGACACAGTCCAAAATAAACGCTTCAAGCAGAAATTATATGGCATACGTGGATCTGTACTCGCCTGGATGTCTGATTTTCTTACCAATCGGAATCAAACTGTCGTCGTTCAAGGTAGATCATCAAAGCCAGTGCATGTAGCTTCAGGGGTCCCACAGGGCACAGTATTGGAGCCTCTTCTATTCTTGTGATATATAAACAGATATCTCCCAGATGCATTAACACCAAACGTGTGCCTATTTGCAGACGATTGTTTACTTTTTCGTCCTATTGAAGACAACAAAGACTGCCATACCCTCCAGGAAAACCTCCACAAGCTGGAAAAATGGGAAAGGAAATGGCATATGAACTTCAAATCTGATAAGTGCAGCGTCATCCAGTTCACAAGAAAACTGTCTCCAATTATCCATTCCTATTCTCTATCTGGGCACCGAATGTCTGAAACAGATCACCATAAATACCTTGGTGTCACTCTCTCATCCGACATGAAATGGAATTGCCATACAGATAAAATTACAGCCAAAGCCAACAGTGTAATCGGGTTTCTTCGTATAAATTTTACTAACGCCCCAATTCATGTGAAAACCCAGGCCTACAAGAGCCCGATTTCGCCCTCATATGGAATACTGCAGCTCTGTATGGGCTCCCCACACCAAGAAATATATTGATAAGATCGAGACTGTCCAACGCAGGGATGCACGTGACATTAGTAGAACCAGCTCCGTCACAACCATGTTAAACAACATGCAACTACCACTTCTTCAGCGCAGAAGAAAGTACAACAGTCTGGTTATGTTTCACAAAATTATATTTCATTATGTCGATTTAGTCATTCAAGATTTCCTCAGCTTACAAGAACCTCCATTATCACGTACACGCATGATAACGAGAAGTTGTAAACCAAATCAGCTTGTTATACAACAGTCTAGCTCTCAATCTCATCTTCACTCCTTTTCCCCAAAAATGGCGAGAGAACGGAATGACCTACCTGAACATATTACCTCAATAACCAACACGAACTCATTGAAAGCTGCACTGTAAAGTCATCTGCAGTTGGAATGTGCAACCACCACAGTCCGTTCTGAGTCATGCTCAAGTTGAGCTTTTCAGAGTATTTAATTTATCCAGATCCAGATCCGTCCAATAAATAAATTTACACAGCTTTCGCCACGCCGTGCCCATTACCCTAAATAGCTTCCCAACAAAGAGAGTGGTCCAGTGTGAATTTGACATGCTTTCGTATTTTTGCTCTAATTTCCTTTCAATCGTCCAAATTGATCGGAGAAAAAAATATGTAGCCAAGAAAGTGTTCAACCCACTGCATTATATCAAATTTTCATAAATGTTTTTTTTTTACCTTTCAAAAAAAAATAATTTCTGAATGCTACATTTTTTGGCACACTCTGTATTTTGGGGAACCTGCTTTGCTCTAACACACTCACACAAAAATGCTGTCGAATGTGTGTGCTACAAATACAAAGCCAGGGCCATATGCACAAGGAATAGAATGTGTAATGCCAGATATAAATATTAAGGATTTGTCCCTTTAAATTACTATACTTTTTTATTACTATCCACACATACACATAATACTTCATCTGCTTGTAAAATCACATAAAGCATTTTAAGCCTACACAATATTTGTAATACAGTACACAGGTGTTATGCACTCACATGCTTCAAATTGTAATTACGAATTTTGTTACTAGAATCTTATTGTCTTCCCTCTATTCAGAGGGTTTAAATCACCACTATTTATATGTCGTGTACCTGACATGTGTACTGCCTACTGGGTGCAACTATAAACCATCATGTAACGCAGGTGAAATAAATAATTAAACCTCACTGAAATCACCCTAAATTGTGTGTAATAATGAGTAATAACATCTTCAGCACTTTGCTTTATATTATAAACACGAATGGTATCTTAAATTTACCACCATGAGTCCTTTAAAATGCATTTAATTGCCTGTCTCTCACGCAATAGCACCACCTCTGAATAGCACGCATCGTTTACGTCTACATGAAGGTTGACATTGCAAATACAAAGCCTGTGGACTGACGCAAAATCCTTTTCCAAGGGAGCACCGAAAGACGGAAAACTCAGTCAAAGCACAGATAAGGTAAAAGCACAACATTAGTACTCTGGAAAATTGTAGTTCACGGAAGAGTACTGCTCGAGTTCCCAGGAAGCAACACTAATTTTTGAATCGGTAAGTATGGTAAGTATGATGGTAAGTACGCTTGCCCTTTGAATTCAAGGATCTGTCCCAAGTGTTTGGTATCACCTTGCGTACATGACCGGGAGTTTCCGTAAGCTGACCCATCTGACACACTTTTATGTGACACACTTATGAATTCGGAAACCTGTACTTTATTCCGTGAAGGGTTTCCGAATACATAAGTGTACCAGAAAAAAAGTATGTCAGATTGTTAGGTTACGGAAAATCCCTACATGACCGTCATTTTCTACGTACGTCTCTGGACTCCAGCCAGTTGCCACTAATTGCGTGGTACGTCTTCCTCCTTGATGATCAATATATAACCTTCTTACAGGTCTCTCCTATCACGTTCCCATTTTGGCCTTACCTGAAGACTTGAATTCTTTAGCTAAGTGCCTGACTCTACACCATGCATTTTGGAGCTTACATTAACACGCTAGCTGGAACTCGCCAGGTGGTAGCAAGACTATCTTGGTTTTCATGATGAGGTGATTTGTTGTAAGCGGTTCTAATGACATTGAATAATTAAAAATATCAACTGTCAGTGGGCGATGATTGACGATAGCAGTGGCCTCACACATCAGTGTCCTGAAAGAGTCGTCATTAAGATGGTGCCCATGGAATCAATCAAAGAGGTGAGAACACTACGCGCAGTTGATATGTGACGTTCCCACATTCCACCCATGTGCCTAGCACGATTCGTCATGCATTATAATACATCTGGCCTTCGCTTAATCATTGTCTTTCACAGGGCGGCCTATAGTAAAAAATGAAAATGATAAAATCCAAGTGCAAAATGATGAAGGACCAAACAAAAGTCGCCACCACAGTGAAGAAGCAAGACGAATCGTGCTACCATGTGGCTAGCTGATGGAACGTCCATTACAAAAAAAAAAAAAAAAAAAAAAATTTCACATTGGAAGGCCGTTTCCAGCAGCCGTTGAATTATTATCGGGGATCCCCGATAATAATTATTCTAGTACAAAATTCCTTCGTTTGTGACACATAGACATTTTCGAGCTTAACCATTCACAGGTATAGTTTACTAGTCAGTTACCAATGCAACCGTGTAAAAATCTCCAAATTTTTGAAAAATTGGGGGCGCCCTTCAAAAAAATGTGCTAATATTGCTTTAACACGCTAGCTGGAACTCGCCAGGTGGTAGCAAGACTATCTTGGTTTTCATGATGAGGTGATTTGTTGTAAGCGGTTCTAATGACATTGAATAATTAAAAATATCAACTGTCAGTGGGCGATGATTGACGATAGCAGTGGCCTCACACATCAGTGTCCTGAAAGACTCGTCATTAAGATGGTGCCCATGGAATCAATCAAAGAGGTGAGAACACTACGCGCAGTTGATATGTGACGTTCCCACATTCCACCCATGTGCCTAGCACGATTCGTCATGCATTATAATACATCTGGCCTTCGCTTAATCATTGTCTTTCACAGGGCGGCCTATAGTAAAAAATGAAAATGATAAAATCCAAGTGCAAAATGATGAAGGACCAAACAAAAGTCGCCACCACAGTGAAGAAGCAAGATGAATCGTGCTACCATGTGGCTAGCTGATGGAACGTCCATTACAAAGTCACAGTTCTGCCTTTTCAGGTACTGGCTAATATGTGCATGATCCAATCGGGTATATTCCTCCTGAAGCTCCTTCTTAGCATCTACAAAGCTAGTCCCACAGTCGGATCTGAGTTGTCGTATTGGGTCTCGAATTGAAACAAAGCTACGCAAGACATTGATAAATGAATCTCGACTTCAAGATGAATTGCACGTGATGGCAAGAATACAAATATAAACCCTCTCGTTTCACTTCACTGCGCACTAGCTTCACATACCAAGGCCCAAAGTAATCAATTGTACAGTAGGTGAAGGGTGGGACTGTTTCAAGTCTATCATGGGAAATATCAGACATCTTCTATCCCTGAACATGGCCCCGATGTCGTCGGCACTTCACGCACTTGGATACGAAAGTAGAAACAACCGATCTACAGCCCACATTTCAGTAACCTTTGGCTCTGATTTCATTGGTGGTCATACCTCGCCCTTGGTGTGCAACATGTTCAGGAGCTCCGCTCCGTGGCATGGTATTCCAGGGGGAAATGACTGGGTGCTTAATCTTTCAAATGCATTCACCCCTTTGTGTACGTCCTCCGTTTATTGCTGCTGATGCCGTCAGCAGCAATGAACGGATCCAGTCGGTAAGGGGAGCTAGACTTCTTCATAGCTTGATTTCGTCTCCTAGTAACCTCTCTGTCTGGAATATCCTTGTGAATCCCACTGAAGAAATAGCTTTGAATTCTTATGGGTAAGTCTCGGCCTGAAGTGCTTTGATGATATTTTGCTCTGCTTTCCTGAGATCGTCAAATGTTTAATACAGGCAGGGGCGGATCCAGCCCTTAAAGGGAGATGGCCCGATTTAAGGATATGAAGTTTTCATCTTGATAGATTGACCTTCACTCCAAAACCACATCTGTAAAGTTTCGCGCCGATATTTCAATCCGTTTTGATGTAAGAGCTAAAAACGTGATTTTGTAAGGCCCATAGAGTATCTGTGTAAAATTAATATTGGTCGACCAAAAAATGGGGCACATTTTCGCTCATAACTTCCAAATCAAACATCATTTAGCTCTAAGATTTCACAGGTCAAATGAGAAAAATAGCAGCTTTCTTCTGGAAAACCTATATTACTGTAAAAAGTGCCGTACTAAATACAAATGTATCGTGTACAAATGCATCGTGCATCGTGTACAGGAGTAAAATAAACAAGCGATTAATCTAGAATTAATCTTGGATGTCTAAATATCAGCATCCATTCCTCAATTTCAACCTTCTACCTCTCTAAAATTGAAGATAGCCCCCCCCCCCCCGCAAGCGGCAGCTGATCAGTCCGACTTCCTGGATGTGATATCACCGCTAACGGAATTATGGTTATCTTTTAACCGGGTCTTTAACCAGGGACTAAACTTGATAAAAAGCCTGGTAGATAATACCTCTGCTGTGACATTGTCCACACATAGCTGCTTTATTGCATTGAGCTCAAGATACTTGCCTTTCCCTAGATATCTGTCAATGCCGAGTTCATTGACAAATAACGGAAAATTCATGCTAGGTAAGCTGGCTGCTGATCGTGAGTAGCATAACATTTTGCTAACGCTCATTAAATCGTTATTGCATAGAAATGGAGTAGTCTATTGTGACTGAAAGTATTGTTATTTTATGTATGCTATATCGATTGGGTATGTGCCTGTAAATAGTTCCATTAATGTGAGATAGTATGTGGAATGAAATTTCTTATGTGAAATGAAATTGTTTAGTGATTACGAGGTTAATGTAATTGTTAACACTTATGGAAAATATCAGATTTATTGAATTACTAGCTAAAAACGAGGTATTTCGCAATCTTCCAATGGAAATACATTATGTAAAACCACCATTGTCAAATCGAGATATGACACTCAGTCAATGAGGACTGTGGAGGACCAGTGTTTCAAAGGTCGGTGATTGGTCAGCCAGAGGGTTGATTTGTTCAGTCGGCCATAGGCCTAGTGGATAAACAATGTGTAGACTTGCTCATATGAAAATTTGCAAGTTGATAATTACACCGTAATTACACATGGCGACGAGACACGCAGTCTTGAAGCAAGTCCTTACTTCACTGATATACAAGGCCGATCAGACAAGGTAAATATTCAACAAAAGAAAAACCGAAAGCTGACAGCAGGAGGTCTAGGTGTTACGGGTACGTATATGAAGTAATACCAATATATGTACATACAATATTTCAAATTATAAATTGACTCAATTATTCGACTTCCAAATTTCTGAAATAAAATGTATAATTAATGATCACTCCACTCGAATTTACAGCAAAAACCAAATCGCGTAAAAAGCTAGTTTTATAACTGTTCGCATGTATGCCCAAGGTCTAGCATAAACGATTTCGGTGTTTTCCGGGGTGTTACACACTCGTTTGGATTTTGTGGTAGGGAGTATATGGCTCAGTTAACGATTTGTGATTAAAGCCCTGGCGTGCGATTGATAGCAGGGTTATAAATAAGAATCCTGTTCTTGAAGTTTGGGGAAGAAGGTTTGAAGACGACTTTCTATGCTGAATTAGAATTTTTGGATCTCACCTCTGGGGAATGTGGGGATCATTTTGATAAGGGGTAAATTAGTACAGGGGTAAATCAATTCAAATCGTGTTTTAACGTACACCAATGTATTCGTCTCATTATAAGGATTAAAAAGGTATAGTTATTTTTACTATAACAACTCCGTGGTTTGTCTAGGTTCCGACCTTGTTCTGACTTTTAGTTAAACAGGTACAGCCCTATTAGGGTTCGAGGTCATCCTGGTGTACTAACTACCTACTGCTCCGACTTTGCTGAAACCGATGTTAAATTGTTTGTCCGAAATGCTTGGCATTTGGTTGCGTAATTAGTGGGCGAAATGTAACAAGGGTCTACATGGTCTAGTACAGGGGTCACCAAAAATTGACCTTAAATGATATACAGAGCTGCATGTCTACTATACAGAATTGAAATGCATTTTTTGCTTAAGTGTGACCAGAGCGATGATTTGACACAAGTTTCAACAGACTGCGAGTATTGGATATTTTTGCCTCAGGATGACCTTGAACCTTATCAGGGCTTAGCCGTGTAAATAAATGTTGGAACCTAGACAAACTATACCTGTTTTTCCATCGAAGATGGTATAAAGTCGGAGTAGATAAAAGCCACAACATTGCAAGTTACCCTAGCATTTGTGCAGCAAGCAAATGATTGGCAGAATATCACAGTCATACACAGAGTTGGGTGGCTGTCTCATGTAGCAGTACAAAGTCCTCTGGTTCCAATTATTTTAAGAATTAAGGACATGGTATATGCCTACTAGGAAATTCATTTACATTTCCTAAGAAGCTAGAAACAAAACTTTGATTGGATGACAGCCCACCCATCACAGTGGATAACTTCTCAGTTCATTGACATGTATTGGATGATCTGACCCATGGTCATGAGAGTACCACTATGAGTACAATGTCCAGATAACACACACTATGAGTTACAATTATGCTCATCAACCAAGGGCACAGTTCAGTGGTTGTACTTGTACATGTATTGATCTGATATCGTGTATTCTAGGTATCATATATCATACACAAAACTCAGGGGTGTGTTTTCTAAATACACTAGTCTTGTGAATGAAAGCTATTGAATTGTGCCATAGGAGTTGATACTTCATTGCCTCATAGTGACAAACGTTGTTTTAAAACCTGTTTCCTGCAAGTTTGAATTTTGTAATTTTGGGTGCAATGGGCTGTGGTTAAAATATATAGGATTTATTGATTGATAAACTACCCACAATGTTCCACATTGCTGAACAAGTTAGAAAAATTCATAACAGGGGCACTCACCTATTAAATGGATATGGCTGTAAGGCTGGCGTTTCCAAACCCATGGTATTTCAAATTAATATACTGTGGTTATAAGCTGTTATATAATCTCTCTAATATGAGAGTTTCCTATGATCTCAAGTATTTACAGGACATACTAAGTCTAACATCCTCGCTAAGCGATGGTTGTCTTTTTAAAAGGACATTCTTGTTAATCCTTATAACGAGACAAATACATTGGTGTACATTTAAACACAATTTGAATGATTGTAAAATTAAATTTTACCCTCTTAATATACAATTTTCCCCACATTTCACAGAGGTTGGACCCAATAAATCTTATTCAACACCCTTCAAAAAACTATAGAAAACTATTAACTAAAATAAAAAAAAAAGATAAACGTAAGTGCCACTTACACTGGTCTTGCATCAACAAGAAAATACCGATTTCACATACTTTCTCCTCTTTTGTAAATAACATTAATTACTTTGTTTATATTAGAAATATTTCATTTATATCATACAATACATTTCCTTTTTATTACCTGCTATAAGTATGGACCACAGGTGTAGAAGGTAATAGAAACACAAAAAAAATGTTCTTCCTGTAAAATTAGTCAAAATGCACAGTTTACGTTGGTCTTGCATTCAGCCGAAGAGACGAACTTAAGTGTTTGGCAAAAAATAAATCTTTGATATTATGGTGTGTTTTGAAAGTCTGTAGACTCTAGATATGTGAAATCGGTCACAAATGATGGGCTGTAGCTAGACTGGATTGTAGGATGAGGATCACAATTAGTGTCATGCACACTAATTATAAGACCAATGTCTTTTGCTGCTGAAGCTGTCCTGCACGAGTTTGGGGAACGGCCCGGGCCCCTGGACGGTGCTCCAAGTATTGGGTCAACAAATGGTCGAATTCCAATTTTGTTGTAAATCTGTGACATAAGAGGGATCTCCCGACAGTCCGTCAAAGTGCAGGTGATGAAAAGGCCAAACCAACCCGTAAATGAGATGATTAACTAATCTACATTTAAATAATATCCAATCATGATGCTAAACTTTTAGACCCATGCTTTAGCAGTATACACCCAGATAATTTGATAATATTAAAACTGAATGTTTATTGTTCAAAGTTTCCAACCCAAACTGAGCTAAACTGATCTATGTCACTGAAAATGGCCTTAAGTAGAAAAAGTTATCCCGTCCATTAATGGCCTTCTCCTTTTTCTAATACCTAAAAAATTATTTCGTCGGATAGTGTAACTCTGTCTTTGTAGAATATCTAAATTAAAGCAATAATGGCACTTTTTGAAGAGCGCCCCCAATTTTCAAAATTTAATATTTGGCAAAGTTACGTTGAGTGATTGTCTAGGAAACGACCTGCGAACGAGAAGGCTAAAAAATGCGTATTTGGATCCAAGAGTGGACTTACTGCAGAGCTGGAAATGCTACGTTTATGTCCGTCCATGATGAAAAGAGTGCCACCCTAGAAAATAACCTCTAACTTGATATTTCCGGAACCATAGTAACAACTAATGATGAGCGTTAGACACGTACATGGCGCTATTCCGGCTATTTCACATAATAGCCGTTTCCAGCAGCCGTTGAATTATTATCGGAATCCCGATAATAATTATTCTAATTACAAAATTCCTTCGTTTGTGAGACACAGACATTTTCGAGCTTAACCATTCACAGGTATGGTTACTAGCTAGTTACCAATCTTACAGGTAAAAATCTCAATTTTTTTGAAAAATTGGGGGCGCTCTTCAAAAATTGTGCTAATATTTGATTTAAGCTAAATTGTGCTCAGTTTAGAAAAACAATGAAAAAATTAGCACTTGGTTCCAGACTTTTGGAGAAGAAAAAACACCCTTCTTATGTGGCATTTGTAATTTTGTTAGTGAGTGAAAATGCTATTCTTTTTACCCCGCCCGATGGCGAAGTTTTGCTCTCCAAAAGAAATTACAGACAAAGCCTTACTTTCTTATCTATAGGTAGTTGATATCGATGCATGCAACAGTCTAAATCAAGATATCGTCAGACTGATTTTATAATGGAGGAGAGAATTTCATTTAAGCTGGTCAATAGGTGTTTGAAGAGATGGTGGGGTTGGGTTTTAGTGGTTTCGTCTTTCTGTAACCTCTTCGCTAGCTTTGGTTTACATTACTGCTATGGTCTGCTTTATATTGCCCTACAAGAGACGTCAACAGCGCCAATGCAGCGACAGTTTGCTCTTAGTTGTTTTTAATTTCCCTGCAATTTACTCAAAGGGACAACAGAGACAGGGGGGTGGACGTATTTCATTAGTAACGGCATGAGACACCCGGGCAACACCAACATACATTTATCCTGAGCTTTTTGCGCATGCGTTGTACACAAGTGCAAGGTCCCGCATGAATGGTTTGATATCGTGCAGCCCCGTGGAAGGCTCCGTGAGCATACAGGTCCCTTTTGAATGACAAAATGGTTATTAAAATACTTACTTTTTAAAAAGTTTAAACACAAATTACGTGCGCAAATTCCCACAAATATGTTCAGGACCAGAGGCGCACGTAGTAGAACAAATGACAAGCAGAATGCATTGACAGGTCAGATCTGCCGTGTTACGAACGCATTTTTCATGGCATGTCTAAGGGGGGCCCCAGACTGTCAATGACTGGGGTACACATTCCTTGCCACGCATTGCACTCAATACAATATTTGTGTATGTGGGCTAAATGAAAGTTCGTCACATATGAAAATACATACTACTAAAATTACATTGCCCGTGATCTCCTACAACGCAAATAGCTGCAAATAACATGGGATAGCGGATGATGAGTGAGCACAAAACCTCGCTCGGGCTAGCCTAGTACAACGGAGTCAACTGAAATTTCGGGCATGTCAGACGAGTCCATTATCAATCTTCTGCAGTTCACCTTTACGAATCACCCTCATTCTGCCAACCATCATGTCATAAAAAAACGACTTAAAGGTCCCTGTCTAGGCTAGCCTCAGCCATGCGTCAAAAACACACTCACACACTCAATCGCCGCGGTCAGCTATATTTACTATCAAGTTTCCAAGTACGCGAATCTTGCAAGTTCTCCAATCCATCCGGAGGGCGTCTTCAAAATTCTTAACAAGCTATCCCCGCATAAAGCTCCAGGGCCTGACGGAATTCATCCTTGCATCCTACAGAATGGCCGAGAGAAGTTACACCAATCCTAACAAAAATCTTCACCCAGAGTGTTTCCACCGGTACCATCCCATCTGCATGGAAAAAAGCAAAATTAATCTCCGCCTATTCCAAAAAGGTTCTGCACTGATCCCGCAATTACAGGCCTGGTCGCTCACCGCCATTTGTTGTAAGGTTGTTGACCATTTCATCTAATAGCCATATAATAAGCATCTTGATAAACATCACGCACTTAGCGATTTCCAACAGGCTTCAGATCCAAGATCCTGTGAACCCAACTCTTAACACCAGTTCATAATAAATCCTGGCAATCCAATGACACATCAAACAAGTTGCGCAGTGGTTGTGGATTTCGCCAAAGCTTTTTGGACACCGTCCAACATCGCAGATTTGCTCGCAAACCCAAAATTTCGGCATAAATGGTTCGTTACACACTTGGATCCATCATTCTCACCAACATAGAACAGTCCTGGTTTATCATCCAAGGCGTCTCTCCAACCTGTGGCAGTTCATCCGGAGTACCCCAGGGGACTGTTCTTGGTCCCCTCCTGTTTTCTCATGTACATTAACGATTTACCTGATGGACTCAAGTCAAACGGTTGCCTGTTCGCAGATGATTGTGTTATGTACAGGCCGATAGCCTCATCGAGCGACTGTGGATGTCCTTCAGAATGATCTGAAATGTCTTGAAAAAATGGGGGCGAACTGGCTAATGTCCCTTAACCCAGACAAATGCAATGTTTTGAGGTTCTCCAGATGTGAAACCAAGTTGGAATACTCTACAAATTATCCGGCCACATATTACAAGCACTCATCAACATAAAAAATCTCGGCGTCATGCTCCCATCCTGCGACATTAAGTTGAACGACATGTTGACAAAGTAGTGTCTAAAGCAACAGCATGAAGGTTTTTCTTTCTCCGTCGCATTTGGGATCAGCCCCCTTCAAAAGCAAGGTCAAGCGTACAAAAGCTAGTGCGTACCCCCCCCCACGTTGATTCTGGCAGTTCTGTATGGGACCCACATACCAAGCGCAACCTCCAGAAGGTAGAGCCGTACAGAGGCGTGCTGCGCGATTTATTACCAATACTACATCCGCGAGAGCTCCGTGACGGCAATGCTGAACGCCTTGATCTTCCATACTGAAACAGAGGCGATATAACACAGTAGTCATGATGCACAAAATATCCATTGGGAATGTTGACCTGAATAGAACAAACCACCTTGAATTCAGTAAATAGAGACCCGACAGTACCTCAGACCCCGTTAGAACCATTTTAACACTCAATCCCATCCGTTAGAACAACTCTGCTTCAGAAGTCATTTTTTTCCCACTACGGCTCGGACTGGAACACACTACCATACGCTATTACCAGCAATGAAGACGCGGCATCATTCAGTAAAGCTATTATCGACTGGCTCGCTTGTGACTAGTTGTCCCCCTCGCCCTCTTCTCACCTGATGTGCGCCAGTTGGAGCTTTTCAGTTTACCAAACCGTGAAACGTGAACCGTTTTTCTTGATCGTAGATTTAAACATTGCGGGAACGGGTGAACCTTTGTTCCATGCCCACGTACACCTAATGCCGTGCATGACTCTGATCCACAAAATAAACCGTGGTGTCAAATTGGGAAATTACACGTCTCTGATACCGCTGAAATAACAACAATAACGTATTGCTCCGTACTTTGTTGGAAATTTGTGCGAATGTTTTGTAACTGAATAGAAGAGAGTAGGCACCGGCGAAATTTTAAAGTGCTTTGTCAGTTAGAGGAAGGATTTTTTGGAAAACGCGCGGAATTCAAAATATCAGGGTTTTTTACTAAAATCTAGTTGGTGCTCACCGCTGGTGAGCGCCAGATAAACCCTCCTTAAATTACTTCTACTTTCTCTGTGCCAATTTTTAGCACTGGGCGATATCTTGTTTAAAAGAAAGTGGTCACCCCAAGAAAACGAACTTTTAGCGTATTATTTCCTCATATTCTACGGCACCCAAAATACCCTTCCCCAACTTTAGTGCATTAACTTGTGGTCCTGCCCCCCCTTATCAGAGATTTCGTAGGAAGGCGCCCTCATTTTGTTTTGACCAGGCAGATTTATTGCATTATAATATAGCCTATCTCAAAATTAACAAATAACGTCAACCGAATACGGCAATAACGTTTGCGTACCTACGGGTTTGTATTAAATACCGGATGCGGACAATTAAATTATTACACATTGACCTGTGAGGAA
>JAMKCH010018532.1:0-23393 GCA_023653785.1 Ophioderma brevispina
CCTCCTCTTCAGATTTCCTTAGAAACCTGATGGGTGACGGTTTAGCCTGGCCGCCACCTCGGCCCTGGGACGTATTACTGGTTACCAAGATAACCGTAGCAGGCTCTCTAAGGAAACCTGACCTGACATGTCAATGTTAAAGGATTGAAATTGCAGCATGGATGTCTGGAAGTGTGATCATTAATCTGCTTACAAGGTGGTGATGCAAACTAAAAGCAGGATGAATAAAAACGTGCACTTTGTGTGGTGATATGTACACTATTACCAGCATGTTTTTTAAAGTTGTAACACGAACATATAGGTTACATAATACATCAGAATTAAAGATACAATTATATATAAAGAGAAAAGCAGAGGTGTCATAATTACGTGTCCTTATTGTATGCAGTCATCTGTTCTGACTCTTCATTGATAAAATGAAGATGGGATTCTGAGGACACAGAGGGCAATGTTGAGAGTGATGTGTGGTGCGAGTTGATGTATATATGAGGACTGAGGACTTGATGCCGATTTTGGGGTTTGGAAGAAGCGGTGGACTGTTTGGCGAAGGGGACTGGTTACATTGGTATGAGCATGTTTTAAGAGGAGCTCTTAAGTTCGGGGTGATTTTAGACGGGGACGTCCAGGAAGACATGGAAAGAACAATTGGAGGAGAGAGTAGGATGGTTGGGTTGAGGATGAAGGATGCACGGAATCGTTGAAGTGGAAGGAAGGATAAGGGCCGGGTTGCTGCGAGTGGTGGTGATCCGCCACCCTGTTTACGGGCACGAAAACTCTATTTAAAACTTTGGTTTAAATACTATCTTGAAGCTTTGATCCCTCACTTTGTTAAATGCATTCAAATGTCACCTGCAAAGGTCATAGAGGCCTAATCATTTACAAACACGTGACGGCAGATAAGCGATGTATTTTTATGTAAGAGTAATGCCCCTTGTGGCAATGCCCCGGCCAGGGTGTATTGAGTTCATCAATATGCAACAGTTTTGGGAAATTTCACTTCACCGCAGTCATGTGATAACAAAAATCCTGACTTTATAACTTTTTTAGCCCACAAAGTGCTAGTACGTAAGGTGCTTTGTTCCTATTTATGTGTTTGTGTTCTCCACTTGATATGAGAGCCTAGCAACCTTGTGCCACATACACCCCCTCAATACCGTGGAACAAACTTGTGCGGTTTTTTGATGGTAGACGCAATAACACATATTGCAAAGTCCCATTCATCTGTGGCTAATATTGATGGTTAAGCACTAAACGCTCACGTTTTTTTTTTATATCTTGGGAATGAATGGATTTGAGGCCTCAAATTTCAAGGATGACTATGAGAAAATATGGCCTCTTTCATCTGATATCAAATCGATACACTTCCGGGTAATCGTGGGTCCCACAGACATCGGACACGCACTTTAATGGAATTTGCATCCCAATCATGTTTTGTAGTCCTTGCACTTTTTATCCCAACGTGTTTGTTACAGTACTATGCATTATGGGATTGGTCGAAAAGCACTCAGGCCCTGGGGTAACCAAATTCTATGTGAACACTTCCACAGCACATTTACACTTACAAACACAGGGGGAAACATTTTCAATGTATAACTTTGGTCCTCAAAGGCTATTTTTAAACAAGTTTTGGGTTGTTATATTGAAATACATCCTCCAGCAAATACTCTTTCTCACAAAAATCTGAAGTTGTGAGATTGTCTGTTTTGCACACGAAAAAAAGAAAATGAGCAACAGTAATGAAAAAAAAACGAGATTATTTGAAAGATAGCTTTTAAATAAACTTTTTATAAATAAGCAACACCAGATACACACACAAAGACTTGATACATTATTAAAATATTTGGTTCTATATCCATTTGAGTTTACATTAAATACACACCAATTTCTTCATGGGAAGTACCCAGCCGTTACGTGGGTGGGGAAATTATCACTTAGTACATGTGCTGTACATTAATTCAAGTTGCCCCATGGGAGAGTAGCCATGTGAGTACTTCTATGCAATGAGATTTGAGTTCTTTGTGATTTGTGTCGCCTGCCCGAAGGCATGCTAAGCAGGAGGAAAGGACCAATAGGGGATACTTTGTTTCATTGCCATAAGGAGGACAAAGCTACCGCCTACGGGTATATTTCGTATCAGCTTCAGTGAGCGCATTTACGTCATTATATCCAGGTCAGTGTCCGAGTAATCCGCCTGATCCATTTACAGAGCGGGTGTTCTGTGTGATCTTTGCTTTACGCGTTGGACTTGGACATAAAATTTGGTTCATAATACTTTATTTATGGAAAAATATTGTTTTGAATCAAGAAGGAGGCGTTTGTTATTATAAATATATTTTGAATGACTTAGTGGTATGATAAATTCGTTATTGGGTTCAGCATCGCTATGATACGGGGAATACCAGCGTTTAGCCCCATACCGGGGTTCAGCCTTGGGCTTCACCCGGCATGGGCTTCGCCGCATGGTAATTCCCGTATCATAGCTCTGCTTCACCCAATAACTAATAGTCCACGTAGTCTGTTGATGTCTGTTGTGAAAAAGGGTAATAAAGTTGCCTGTGTAATATTTGCATACTTGATGGATTTAAACCAAACTTGGATCACAGGTTGCAACATGGCATCCCCCATTTTTTGATGAGGTCAAAGGCACATGCCTAGTCAGTCAAAAGGTCATGTGAGGTCAAGTTGTAAATAGGCTGAAAAATGATAAAATTGACACTCATTTGAAAAGTTGATGTTCAATTGGAACAAACTGAAATCAGGGTGCTGCAAACATGGGATCTCATTGTTGATGAGGTGTCAAAGGTAAGATTAGCTGAAAATGTAAAAATGACCTAATTTGAAAAGTCAATTGGAACCAAAACTGCAGGCCGCGACAATTATATTTTTCTAGCTTGCCCGAGCGGGGAACCTCTATAGAAAACTGCTTGGCCCGAGCCAGTGCAGAACAGGCCCGAAAATTACCGCGATTCTCAGCGGGAAATAAGCTGAGATATGCTATTAGTATCTTCCAACATAAATGGAAATTCTTCACCTCCAATATTTTGATTCCTAAGGGTCCGGGGGATCGGCCATTTAGAAAACCAGCTTTTCACACACGATTTGGCAATTCCGCATTTTTCTCGCATGATAATTGGTATATTTTCCGCGCCAAAATAAGCGCTAAAAATACCGAGAATCTATTCACGTTAGTAGCCCTACGCCACCAAAAATAAAGGGTCCGTGGTGAGCCAACCCACATCCAAGTTACAGACGTAAATCAATCGATCATGTTCGATCACAAAAAAGGTCGCCTTACCAATAATTCGGGCCCTCCAGATCCTCTTTAAAAATGACGCGTAAATGAATACAAAATATGTCACAAGCGTGTCGCTCATAATTGCAAGGCCCGACACTGTCTCGCCAATGGTGTTCTTCCGGTTCCGATTTACAAAATAAAGCAATACCTAGCCCCCATGTATTAAATGGATCAAACCAAACAACACAGGAACAGAGATTCCATCATAGGTTAATTGCAAGTAAAACACAATAAACAAACAGTAAATAACGTCAGAATTATTTTAAAAAAATTCATTTCAGAAATGATAACATAGGTTGAAGTCTAAATAAATCATGTGTTTTATTGCTAAAATCATCATTTTAGCCTGAAAAAACTCTACAAAATGGCCGACGGCAACCCCGCCCGACAGCATGGGCTACGCGGTGATATTGGAAACCAAACAATGATTTAGCACTCAGTTAGAATCTGAAACAGGCAGGCCTACAAAATCCCAGGACAATGGGACGCCAGGGGTCCCAGAAAAAAATTGACAACTGCAGACAATTTCAAAAGTTAAGGGAAAAATAAACAAAAAAAAACACCCTTAAATTTATACAAACGGTTCACAATACAGGCCCAGATGCCACCAGAGTGTGGCAACATACTGTCCAGCTGTAAGACTTTTGTGCTAATGTGCTTTTTATGTGCACATATGCCTATTGACAGTAAAATTTTGCCCGCTTCTTTTTGAAGGTCCCAGGCAGACAGAAATTTTTTTGTAGGCCGGGTAACCGGTATTGCAAATTTTGATTAGAAATTACAGTGGGGGAACATGATACCTGTGGTCATGAGCTGAAAAGTTCATGAAATATCAGTATAGTTGAAAGCTTAGACTGGCGTGGGGAATTTCCTGGACGTTTTTTAAGGGGGGTGGTCCGATTTACGTATATAAAGTTTCATCTGATAGAAATGAAACTTCACCCAAAAAAAACCCCAGAGTGGAAGTTTCTCGCCAATATTTCAATCTGTTGATGTGCGAGCTAGAACGTGATTTGGAGCCCATAGAGTCCGGTTTGTAAAATGTAAAACGTAATAATGGTCGACCAAAAATCATTTGTACATTTTCGTCATAACTTCCAAATCAAACATCCTCTAGTCCTAAGGTTTCAAGGATAAATGAGAAAATAGTAAGATTGAATTCTTCTGATACCAAAATTTCGACAATTTCCGGTAAAAAATATGGGGTTTGGAGAGGCTAGTAGCGATCGGGCCATGGAAATTTAATCTTTCCTTTTTTTTACGCGGTGTGGTACAGCAGTCAGGAACCCGTGGCTGTACGAGCTCTTCCCAGCTGGTCTGTCGACGTTTTTTGTGTAAGATTAAGATCTTTAATTTTTGTTGTTCCTTTATTCATGAAACGGTAAAAAACTTGTAAAGGAATATGGCCTAGTAATAGAAATTACTTTTCTGATTAATATAGTGACTGGTTGGGAGTAAACAACAGGAAACCGTTAAAACCATTAGATGATATTTGGACTTGCCCGAACGGGCAGGACTACCCAAAGTTTTACCTGCCCGAAAAAAAATTCTACTAGTCCCGGGGCTACGGGCAGGCGATTTGTCGCGGCCTGCAACTTGGTTTATGGAGGTTACTGCAAAACCCTCATTTGTTATGAGGTCCAAGGCCACATATTCAAGTGGTCAAAGGTCGTGATGGCTATCATTCACTAACCTCGAAGGCAGGCGACACAAGCGGTCGAGGACGATGTATTTTTTTTTAGTATCTTATTTATTGAAATGCATTGGGGTCACCCTATGGATACCAAAAGGTCAGGTTCAGTAGATGCTACTGAGCTTGAAAATGATCAGAAAGGGGTGTAAACAACATGGAATGTTTGGGGGAAAAAACACCTATTGGGTCAAAGTGAGCTGCCTATAAACAGCTGGCAGGGAAGTACACTTAGAAGATCTGAGTAGCTGCAGTGGTACTCCACGACTGGTGGCCTCCATGGTACCGTCTGTGCAGAGTACACTTAGAAGGGTAATTCTAAGATAGCTGTTGTGCAAGAAGGGCTTTGCAAGTACTTAGTTGTAGGTATTGCATCCACAATGTATCAAGGGGGTACCTTTGGTGTAGAGCTAAGAGTACCCATTAAGTAGCCTAAGCTCTGGGTTTATACACCATAAGAATCCTGGCTGTGTATCTTTTATTTCCATTTATTTCCTCACAGGCTACAGTAGATTTCAAATTACGTGAGACTCCATACATAAATCCATAGGGGTGGTGGTTCAATCCCTGCCATGGGGGAACAGGCCTTTTTTTTTTTTTTGTGTTGCCATCACAAACATATTGTGGCCATGTCAGTTTTTACAGAATTCGGCTTTACTGCAACCCGATGCATTTCAGTTCTCAATGGCTTTAATGCTAGGACTTGTCCAAATCCGCTTGGTGCTATCTCTCATCTCATACAGTTTGGCCCAACTTTTTTAATGGCAAATAAACTTAGTTTTGTTATGTGTGCATTATATAAGATGCATTATTCTCCAGTACTTGTGATAAAGAATGAAATTTTGGTAGTGTCAAGGTAAGTTAATTTCAATAAACAACATTTATGAAATATTTTCTGGTTTTTCATCCTGATACTTCAAATGAAAAACCATAACTTTTTTACCTGTGGCCATTAAAAAAATATTTCCGCTTACCTTCACAGTGAATGTGTGCAACCTAAAACTTTTAATGGAGGGTCTCACTTATTTTGAAATCTTTTAACATCACACACTTCAAAAGACTCGTATGATTTAATGCCTTTTTAACATAAAAAGGCATAATTCTCTATCTGGAGTTTGTTCTTTATCATGATGACAGCTTACATATATTTTTGCCACAAATTACAGATGTTTGAAATGAGGCCAAATTTAAGTATTATTACATGTTGGTACAGAAAGCTTCCATCAACCATGAGAAGCCAAAATGGTAAAGATCCTGGAATGGCCTCCATATCACCATGGTAGATTTCTATGTTAGGCAAACCATGCAAGTTTGAGATGATTTCCATGTCATGCAAGTTTACTGTGAAAACCACTTACTAACTGCATAAACTGCAAAATACCAAAGTTTTCCAGTTCGTCCAAATAAGAAATTTCCTTTGCAGGAATTTCAGGATTTTATTTTTGCTTTACTGCAAAGCCATCCATCTTTTATCTTAAATCAAAATGCCATAAAATTTTGTACAAAGATACTGCATTGTATTTGAGAACCTGTGTACATGAAGACAACTATCAGTATTAAACCCAAAGAGTCAAATAGTTGAAATTCTCAGGAATGCTTAAAAAGTGAGATGTCTGTAGAGTTCTAGTTAGTTTTTTTTCCAACTGAGAAAGATTCATTTACATGTTTAGTAAAGTGTCCCGAACAGACAGACTGACGACAATATGAATTTTGCCTATTAGGTTGCTTTTTGAGAGACCTATCACTGGTAGCCTGTAGGTTACGTTAAGATACCTGTACTTTGTGTACAGACATGCCAAAATCAGTTTTGACCTTTTTTCCATTTTCTATTTGGAAAATCACTGAGAGTGCCTTTTAGGGTATGTTCGCACTATGACGTTTGGAAACCAAGACATTGTACTTTAAACTACAATCGGCCCCCTTTTTTCACTTATAACGCGTTCTCACTGTGGGAACTCGGACCTACACTGAGATCGGGTTCAAGGTAGTCTCAGTACTAGTACTAGAACATGGTACCAAATGCATAGTGAAAATGCGTTTGTACATCGTAAGTTGGCCAGCTCTCATCTAAACCGCTGCCTTTGGCTGTGAGCAAGGACAAATTATCGCAAACAATCTGTATGTTTCTACATTTGAATTGACAAATATAACCTAACATATCCCACATTTCTTTCCTCATTAAGTTCTCTTTGTTATCATATATAAACAGGATACTTGAGAATTCTAGCGATAAGAGCAGCGATGAAACACCGACCTCGTATCCATGACACTTTAAGTCAAGGGTACTTCCAGGTTTATGGTGAATCTGAAATTTGATACCGGTTACAACCGATTTCACAAAATATCAAATAGTGGGACGATCTTTCCGTTCGACCAATCAAAACGTGTTTTAACATCACATTATTCATTAGAGATTCTTTTTCTTTCCGTGGCAAGTTTCAACAGGAGGAACAGAGCGGATCATGCATTTTTTGATCAAACTATTGTACGAATGGTGTAATACATGCAAGGCAAAAATTCCAGGGAAATATAAGGAACATCACGGGTAACAGCCTGAGATACATCATCGATAGCACGGGTTTGGAGGTACTATATCGGCGAAAGTGAGATCCGGCAAAATCAATGCGGGCCGACCCACTTCTATGTTGACTCAGACCTAGGTCCCGAACCCACTTCAATGTGGACTCAGACCTAGGTCCGAGCCCATTTTATAGTAATGACACATGGAGAAACTGCTAGAGTGTATCTATTCATCCTTTGTATGGTTCGCCATTTTGGGCAGGTGTAGCCTCAAACTGGTATTGGAATAGATGTCAATACCATAGGGTGTTTTTGAGTCAATCCCACAATGCACCAGTTTTGGAAATTTCACCTCAATAAGGTCATGTTGATACCACAAAAATCCTATTCTTACCACATAAAAACCCTGACTTTAATGCGCATTTTAGAGCCGCACAAAGCGTTAAGTACTTAGGGAATTTTTTGCATGATTCTGAAATGTCTGAGGTTCTTAAATGTTTGGAACACTTTTTATCGCCTAAGTACTGACATGTGGTTAGTAACAGTATAGTATAGCACAATTGCTATGCATCATGGTATTGATTCAAAACAAAACCCGCTGGGGCAATACTAATGCATTCAACTCTTTCTTTTTTTTAGAAATTGAACCCAATCAAACTGTTCTGAAACAGATGCACCATTCATATTGCAGCATTTGAGGGGAGTTTCCGTTACCTGACGCCCTCTGACACTTTTTTTTTTTCTGATGACACTTCATGAATTTTGGAACTTCACAGAATAAAGCCCTCAGGTTTATTCGTTCCTATACACTAACAGAATATATTTAATAACTGAAGAACTATTAACTAATCAGCTGAAATACAAATTAACTGTATTGTTCCTAATACACGCCCCGGGGCGGTGCATTTTTCAAAAGGGAGGCGTTATTACAGTCAAAAGGGAAAGTCCAAAATCAACCTATACAACGCTATTTTCGCTGAGTAAACCAATAATACAAACGAACAAGCTGTGGGACGCTGTTTTCGCACCACCCGAGGTCAAACTTCCTCTAATTAAACTATTACATACAACTGTGGCCCACGTCGATTATGATAGGGATTACGACAGTCCCGGCCATTAAATCATATGATTTAGGTAAGCAACTCATTTTCTTGATTGGGTTATCGCAAAAATCATAGGGGGGGGGGGCGGTTTGGGGTTTTTTTAAGGGAGGGGGGTGGGGGGGCGTTTATTAGCAGCAGGGGCGTTTATTAGGAACAACAGTAATATAATACAGCATATTCAATCTACACTCTCCCTAACACGTAACTCTTGAAGGTTCATGGCTCGATTGGTAAAACCTGGTAACATAGGACACAGATTTTACTGGAAGTGTTAAAATATTAAAATTCTATTTTTCTATTTACCAATGTTGAGGCCTCACACTAAAGATGTTTGGTCTGACCATTACAAGGAACAAATGACCATTTTGTTCAATCCAATTAATTATTGCACTTATGGGCTTATAAGGTCATGTTTTTAGCTCTCACCTTAAAATGGATTGGAATTCAAAATGAAACCTCTGGCAGATTGGATCATTTTCCTGTAGAAGTGCCACGTGTCTCCGGCTCATCCAATTAGTTGTTTTAATAGTTCAGGCAAGTCATTTATTGTTATGTTTCTCGAGGTGGCACTAATTCATCATGGACAGACATTAACTGCATATCCCTCTGTCCATTATCCAATCGGGATCCATCCCCAATCTAATTACAAAATCCTTATTTTGTGAGAAATACGCATTTTTTAGCATTCTCGTTTGCAGGTATACAGTGTATTGTTCCTAATAACGCCCCTGCTCTAATAACGCCCCCTACGATTTTTGGCTAAAACAATTCACGAAATAAGTTAATCTTACACCCAATCACGATTTAATGGGCCAGGAACATGGTCTTAATCCGTATCATAATCGCTGTTGGCACAGTTGGTATAATTTATTTGTAGGAACTTTGACCATCGGATGTGTCGAAAACAACGTCCCCTGCTCGTTCGTTTGTATTATTGGTAATCAGCGCAAATACGCGTGTGTAAGGTGATTTTTGCGGATTTTTTTGATTTCCATTTTTGACTGTAATAAACCCCTCCCGTTGGGGGGGGGAAATGCACCGCCCCCGGGGCGTTTAATTAGAACAAACGGTATTGTCCTAGACAATTAACCCAAAAAACGACATAACACTAAAAAAACGCTGTCAAAAATAAATCAAATTTTGAAAATTGGGGTGCCTTCAAAAAATGTGCCATTTTGCTTGAAAAATTGCCACATCCCCACCCCCGTGAGTGTTTTCAACTGGTTGTTACTTTGAGGGACACAAAAAACATCGTTAAAGGCATCAGCCCTAATTAATTGAAAACAGATCTGTTCATAGCTTGTAATTGTGTACACATTAAATAACTGAGGAGCGGTGTCTTCCGCTATGCTATGATTTTTTTTTCTCTTGCGCAACTGAGTGTAATTCAGCTCTATGTTAACACCCCTGGGACGTACCACCTACGTATCATACAATCTTTCTGATTGGTTCATTAGCAGAACAAAACTTGAGATAGCCCTCTGAGTACCCAATCAAAACAATGCTTTTAACACTGTGTAAACATAACCACCATTTTTTCTTACAGTATCTCTGATTTGCTCAATTCCCAATTTACTTTCCAAGTACCATCAAATAGAGCTTAGAATGCCGATAGACAGGTAGTGTCCAGGGTTTTGTGACATTAATTGTTAAAATGCACCATTGTTTTGATTGTTTAGTCACGTTTTAACTTTAGGTACATATATCCTTAAAGGAATTCACCACCCGTAAATACATGAGAAACAGGTTAGTCCTCCCCCCACTGCCAATGATGTGTTTTTTTTTGGTGACCCTCGCCTAAGTATAACCCTAAAAATGAGAGAAATGCGAGATCTGGGTTGCAAAACATGGTTGCTATCAATATTAATTACAAAATCTGTATGAATACAAAAAAAGGTTGTCATTGATATGTGTATTTTATCAGCAAACCAATTTTAACCGTATTCTTACAGGGGACACATGACGGAAAAAGTGCTGTGACCTCCAGGGTCCAAAGTGCATGCTAGTCTTCACTGTCCGTTAGCTCGGAAATTTTGCAGATAACTACCCTAATTTTATGATTGGATTGGGTAGGAGATATGATGATCTCAAATCAGAAGGTTAGCTATAAAGGTCTGAGATGTTTCCCTAGAAATTACCGGTTTTCATCTCGCCCATTTTGTACAGAAGCGAATGGACCATATTTAGTGGTGTGAAAACCTATAGTGTGATAGGTCCTGTGTCCCTAGATTAGATGAGGCCCTGTACACAGAAGTGGAAAGTGGTTTTAATATCCTGTTAGAAATACACTATTTCTGTATCTTTTGAATAAAGTTAAAAATGGCTACAAGTTTCGAGACAACATATGTCTGGAATCAAATATGTGACGCATTCGTAAAATGTTTGTGTGCATGACCGCGATGCACAGCTGCACTTGACCTCGTAACAAGTGTCAATATGGCCATAATTTCTTGGACATAACAAATGCGTTGTTGCGTTGCTTGTGCGCGACTGCGTCTACGATGCAAACACAATGGTGTGCGCCGTTTTGGCGGGGGGAAGCGGGCGTACGTTCTAAATGTCAAGAAATATGAGGCCAGAGTGTGTAGTACGTAAAGATGTTAGCGCAATTGGCCAATCAAGCAGAGGGCAATTGTACTTTTGTCGCGTGCTACGCTCGGCGCAAATATTCACTGTGATCGGCGCAGAGCGACGCGTCTCAGATTTGAATCCGCTGGCAAAATAGTTCTATTAAAGTAAATACAGTAAGTAACAACAAAAATCCGCATAATTACATTAATATACCCTTATCATCTACTTTTTTGTGTGCTTCATTCCTTTATCGGAATTAAAACACATGGTAGAGTGGTTGCAAAGGGTATAATGTCATTATGCCAAAAATTATGATCTATTATAATCAGTTTCTGTTGATATGTACAAAATAATGTGCATCCATTATACTTTGGTACAACCATGCGAGAAAAAATGAAAAAACCAACATCTATACAGGAAAGGATGAACTAGTAGATTATGCAAGATTTCTGGATGGGGTTGTATCAAGATTACTTAATATAATACTAATAATAATAATAATGAACATTATAAAGCGCACACATCCGCTCTAAAGCGCTCATGGCGCATGGGAAGCTCAACAAAGCAAAGCAGGAAGGAGACAAGTTCATTACAAAAGAACACTGCAAAATACACATTCAAACAAGTAAACATGATCATAATCATAAGCAATTTCATAAGATGTGTTTTGTAGCACAGCCTTGAATGACTCAATGGATGAACATGAACGGATGTGAGTAGGGAGTGATTCCAAAGGCCGAGGAGCGCCACACTGAATGAAATCTATCACCCCATGACCTATATGACTTTTGCTCAACCAAAAGGTTTGCTTCAGCTGCGCGCAACCAGAGCGGGATGGGTTGTATGGCATGACAAGTTCAGTGATATATGAGGTGACGTCACACCATGCATGTCACGATATGTGAGGAGGAAGAAGTTTGTTTATTGAATCCTAAAGTGAACAGGCAGCCAGTGTACATCATGTAATATAAGGAGTTATATGGTCCTGAAGGCTTGGTGGCGTGTAACAAGACGGGCAGCAGTATTCTGTTTCATTGGAGACGATGGATCTGTTCCTTTGAGAGTCCAAAAAGTAAGATTTCCCAATCTAGACGCGAGGTTCAAATCGCGGGCCCATGTTCCGTAGCCTGGTTACCGAGAAATTTACGGATTTTGCCCACAGATTTCTATTTGAAAAGGAGCTGAATTAAGTTCTCGAAGATATGTGTGAATTCAGAGTCATGGAAGCATCTATGATTGACACCAAGGTCACGAACCTGATTGACTGGGGCAATAGATGAGTTACCAATCGTAATATGCAAGTCTTGAGTTTGTAGTATTCTGTTTGAGCCAATTAAATGAACTTGCTGGTAATCGTTCGGTTGAGGAGTGTTTCTATCCATTGCGAATGTCCTCAATGCAGCCTCCAATTGATGAATAGATCATGCGCGACTCTCTGTGAGATCAAAGAAATGTAGATTGCGTGTCATCGGCATAATGTGATATTAGTCCATAACTTGTTATGATATTTCTGGACTGGTGAGGTGTGATGACAACCACTGTGGGTCCAAGACCGATCCTTGCGGCACAGAGTAGTCAAGGACAGCTGCTTCGACAGGAATTTTCCAACACGCACAACCTGTGATCTATTTTGAGGTATGATGTACACAAACTCAGTGCTGCACTCCATGCCGCTACTTAGGAGAAAAATACGGCGAATACAATATTACCAATATAATGAATCTCATTTTGCTCTGTTCTGTTGCTGTCTATTTTTACTGTATAAGTGGAAATTTCCGGGTACAGAATTTCGCGATTTTATCAATTTTGCCAAATGTGCGAAAATTTAATTTCACGGTATTGACATCATGCAATACAAATCTATTGGAAAAAGTTTTTTCGCGCCCTTTTATTTTCTCGTTTTTATGTTCACTCGCGACATTCACGAAAATAAAAACCTCACGAAAATTTCCACTTATACAGTATATGAGACAAAATATTACCTATAGGGGTTGGAAGCATAGCTGTGATGCATTTTAAGACAAATATGACCCTTCACCCTAAATGATTTGGCTGCCTGACTTCAACCCTCATCTTACCTTCTGCCGTGCTCAAAAAATGCTAAAAATGTTTTAAAGAAAATAGTTTTGAATCTTTCTATATCATTTCAGTCATTTAAGAAAAAAAGTGAAGGTAGCACCAGGGGGGGGTAGGACACGATTGGCTCGATTTGGGCATTGGGATTCCAAACGGTAATTTGGGGAACTGCTAGGTGCATTTACTATGGCAGTCTCGCGGTCCCAGTGACATTAAAAAAATCATCTCTTAAACCTTTGTTAAAAAGATCTTGTAATATCATGATAAATTAGACAAAATTATTGGCTCCAAAATCCGTCGGGGTTAGTGGATAAACCGCTGCAAATAGTGTGTTAATTTCCAATAATGGTTCATTTAGATTTAAATATTCGGACCAGGCCTAGTATTGTCAAGTTGTGTGTAACCGCTTTCGATATGAGTAGAGCGCCCTCCTACGGTAAGTCTTGAAACAGAAAAAAAAAAACTACACCCGGAATGTTGATTGCCGTTTGGAATTTGCTGTTGCTGGTGGAGGTTGGGCATGTCCTACCCCCCTGGGTAGCACCTTTCACTGGAGTTAGGGTAAGCCGGCCTTTTCAGCTCAGTACGCTGCCTGTGGCTATTTAGACGGTGAGGGGGTGGTGCCAACCTAACAAAAATAAGTGATGCGTACATTTTGTAAAAAGATTGTGTACAGTATGGCTTAAAAAAAATGTTTAGATATAAAAAAAAAAGTCATTTGTCACGCATTAGAGCGGTTCATCTCATGCAAATCCGATAATCTATCATTAGTGCAAAAGTGGATTTCACTTGTTTGTGTGTGTGTGGAAATGACAATTTTGCCACTTGCAGACTTAATGACATCATTGTGATTCTATAACAGGACCCTGACTGTGACAGGTCTACCGAGTCCCTTAATCACTTTCCATTCATTCATCAATCCGGTTGGGCCTTCCGCGGTTGGGAATATCACCAGAGCTTCAACATCTAAGGGACAGAACACGGCCCAATAACGTAGTGGGCACACGGCACCATTCTGGTAACCATGACATATGCGATGGAATAACATTATGGCAGATGCATTGGATGGCAGAACAAATGATTTGATGCAATCGTCCAAAGGCGGTGGCGCCCAGTTGGTGTCACAAGTTGCGAGTCACAGGGCAATGTCCCATTGTGTGCTTCCCTGTTAATTTTGGTACTTATTTTGTATAAGAATCAGATGCTTATAACAATTCCATTCAAGTGCAGTAGGTGAGACAACCCTCCTGTTTTTTCTAATTAAAACACCTTGTTGAGTCTCTTGAAGTCCTTCCACCAAAAAGCACATAATTACTGATAGGATTTGGTAAGATGGCCGTTTCCTCATGCAAGACATGACGTCTACCGCTTGAATTCCTCCAACAAGAATGTTGCGTGTTGGATGGAAGACGTTCAAAGAGCACACAGAGCCTAGAGATTCCTGATCCATAAAGTTGTGCAGAAGACGGCCGTGGTCATCAACACCTCAATCGGAGAGGAGAATAAGGACAAAATATTGCGAGTATGTTCAAGACATGAATCTCTTAACATAGATTAATCTAACATTTGGATACATTGTTACAAAAAATAATAGACCAGTTAACATGTTACGTTCCGAGTCGGCCACGTGACACGGAAGTGCGCCGCAGGCAAAAAAAAAACATAGCGGTCAATGTATACCGCTGTATAGTAGACGGGTTGAGTTTAATTTATTCTCGTCATAACACGCTTTGAATTGGCCATAAATATTGTTTTCTAATAATTATATTTACTGACCCGCATAATCAAACAATGCAGACAGTTGCTGTTCCGCGGTTGTGCTAATCGAAGGACTCTCAAAAGGCGCAAATAGCGGTGAAATGCGACTTGCATTTTACCCTATTTCTCATGATTAAAGCTCAAAAAGCTGTGTGATCCAAAATTCTACAAATGTATGCATTTTTATGACTTTAGGATGTAATATGCAAGTGTGATTGGATATTCAGGGTGTACTGACAAATATACGGGTGATACAACAAAAAGTACATAAAATAACATTCTTTGTTAACACTGCATTTACAGACATTATGAAAATGAAAAGAAAAAAAAATATATTCATATTTGGAATGTACTATTAATTCCCTTTCAGGCAATGTGTATATTTGTAGCATGAAATAGCGCATGTGTGCTATACGGGTGCAAAAAAGTAATTTGAATTTAATGACTTTTTTCACTTAAAGACAAAATTTGGAGCTAAAATAGCATTCATATTAATGTTGTGTAAAGTATAATATTGAATTTCATTTTGTATCACTACCGAATAGTGCCAACAGAATATAGGAGGGTGGTCAAAATGCGCTGATATCAACCTCCCTTGGGCACTACATGATTATGTTATGATGACCTTGAACGCAACTAGCTGAATAATTATAAAACAAATGTGTTTAATTTCTAATCTAATCTGACCAAGTGTTAGCAGGACGTGAGGTCTAGGTGATGAAGGTTAAACCGAAAAAAGTAGAAAACCAAAAGCAGGAAACCGTATGCATGCTCAATGCTGGATGCAGGTAAATGTGAAGGATATGAGAAACGAAACACTGGATGAGGAGTGATAGACATTAAGTTTACGATGGAGCCCATCAGTTGGAAGCTTACAGTGACTTTTTTGAAAAATATGATTTGATTGAACTGGATCCTTCTCTTCACTTCCACTCAGGACAAGATGATTGGTGAGTAGGCCCCCCCTTACTTACATTTTTGGTATTTATTTTTTCATGTCAGTTCTCAAACCCCACGCCTAGGATAGCTGGTCTGGTCTTGGGCCTTGGTAGGGCCTATCACCTATCAGCCTAGCTAGGAGTAGGAGGATAGGTACGCCTAACATAATAGAAAACTAAAAGTCACAGGATGTAGTTTTGACCAATCAGTGAAAATGACTAAGTATTCGGTATATAAAAAGATATGACTGGTCCTTATATCGGTGATGAAGGAGATTATCGCTCCACGTGCGGACTAGCATAACTGGCCTCAGATGTAGGCATACGATACTATGTAGGCCGAGCATACCTGGCCTACTACTCGGGGTGATAGTAGGCCAGGTAGATAGGGAAACTCTTCCTTTTGGGAGCGATAATCCCCATCATCACCCTCATGACCAGTCAATATTTTGTTAAATATTTAACAGACAGTCGATTTGGACAGTACACAATATGTGGAAGTAAACAAGTTCCAATCAGGAAAAACGTAATGCCATGTACGTACCCAGCTGTAGGCCTACCCGGGCAGTTTGCGGTAAGAATCTGTCCAGACTAGTGGAGACACACCAGGCATCCTTCAATGCACTCTTGTCATTTGGCTCCTGCCTCGCGTGAACCAGGGCACGGATGAAACAAAACTGGGAGTTAGGAAATTGGTAAATAGAGAAGCATTTCTGCACATACCCGATACAAAATAATTATAAGCATAAGGGATCTGTATGTTTAGAGACTCGTGTGGTGAATGGGCTGTGGTGGATGAGGTAGATACATGTCACCGTAGTGTATCGATGGCAATCTTTTTTTGGTATCCATACGACCAGTAGAATCTAAACCATTAGGATCGGGTAATTGTTCCTCAGATTTTGTATTCAGTCGCTCCAAGTACTCTCTGAGATGTTTTCAGATTAAATCTTAACATATTCACATTTCGTGCCCATCTTCACGATAAATATCTGAAGAAAAAAAGTTCGCGAAAACTTCCACAACAGATAGATGCTGAGATTACACGTGTCAAGCACTGTTTACTAAGCTGGGACAGCTGGGACCTCGAAATGTTTTGCCTGCGAGGCTGCGCGCGCATCGTATTTACACTGATGCTGACGTCAGATGTAAACTGGTCATACAGCCTGGTTTTTGTGTCGTCTGCTATGAGGGCATATAGAAATTGCTTTGGGAGTGTGTGTGTGTGCGCGTGCATGTTAATGTGTCCGTGGATTTAAAAAAATGTTGACCCAAATGTTAACCCTAAAATAATTGCCCGCTTAATATGGCGTAATTTTCATGATACTTGCATCAAGACTTTGGGGTGTCGCACATTTGGTGATCTCATGTGCCTTTGTCCCCATTAGCAAACCACGGACGGCAGACGACCACATGCGTTCCAGGGAACGCTGTATATTTTTTTTTTAATTTAAAATTGTGGACTAAAATGCATGATGAAATAAAGCTCTTTAACCTCAATGAAGTCTGATACTGAATAGTTACGTGCCATTACAGGGAGGAATAACTGGTGATTGAAATATGTTCTAAGTATGTTACAAGGGTCCCTTTTAACCATGCCAGATGATTGCATTATATGATTGGTGCCAAGGAAATAAGATATAATGATAGTAATTAAAGTGAATAAAGAAAATCAAGGGCACGAATAAAATATTATGAGCTCCTGAAACTTCAAGGAGGCCCTCTGGAGAGGAGTTGTATTGGACGAGGGGTGGACTTATGAATTGATTGTTTATGAAAACCTTGAATGAGGTTCAGGGAGGTCCAAAAGGTTCTGCCATCTTGACAACGTGCCGAAGATTGACGGTGATAGAGTTCCGGGCCATTAACGCCGTTTGCCTGTTACCTCTGACCTGAATTATGCTTGATAATTGGTATCAACAATAGACCAGAAGGAACTTGTGATACAGAAACCCATAATGTCACTGAACTATGATTGAAAACTGCTCGCAGTAAACCCTCGAAGATCAACTGTAGCGGGATCGCATTATGGTGATTCAACGTCACGAAGATGATTTGATCAACTACCCTGAACTTGCACGCAAAAGTGATCACGCTTCCATAACATAAATGTTAATTAGTCTTTGCACATCAAAATCTGACTCTGAGGTGATTCATAGTAGTTCTATAACCAGTTAAATTAGCTGTAATAGTTAATACTCAAAACCTGTGATTTCAGTAATCGTTGCTTCAACGTTTGAGATCAATCAAAAATTAACACCATAGAATAAAATCGAGATTGTATATCAGTGGTGAATTGAGTTTTATTGGAAGTTTTGTTGCAATCCTTGGCTGGGTCTTAACGAACAATCAAACCATTTTCTCCCTTTGGTAAAGTTGAAATATACAATGTGTATTGACATTTATCCAAAATATTTATCATTTGCATAGGGGTACCCAAACAGTTTTCCTGACACACTTGTGATAAAGGGGGCAACTTTAAAGAATAGGCCAAACATTTATTTCACAAAGGGAATCGACCAAATTCATAGGTGCCGACAAAAAAAAGGTGGGGTCACCTTGTGAACAACCCATTTGCAGGAATATTTCTACAATGCATTTAAATCAGAGTGCAGTTGTAACAGAGTCGTTCCCATTTCTTGAAAAAATTCAAAAAATTTTGAATCTGAAATGCAAGGCTAAATTTAGTGTAGCATCCAGTTAAGCTTTCTTACAAGATTTAGGATAAAACACCACCCCTTTTTTTAAATGGTACTTATTGGTTTTTAATGCCGTTCTTTTTTTTTTTTTTTTTTTTAATTCTTGTGTGTTTTTTTTTTTTGTTTATACCATATTTTGAATCTCAGAAAATTGAAATTGTTTCTTTTACATTCCTCTTTACAGAATTTCTTTTTATTTATGGCATAAATCTGGAAATTTCCAGAAAAGTTACATTTCCGATTAATGTCGAGAGTTTTCTTAACCTTCGGGTCTTACTCATACTTCCACTGACAAAGACATCTTCCTCCCTCGGGATGCCAAGTGGGAGGAAAATGTCAACCATTGTCATACGTGAGTTATCATGTCGGGAAAAAGAGAGAAAAGCAATGAATGAAGATGAAATCAAGACTAAATAAAAAAAAAAAAATAAATAAATACATGCCAGACAATTAAGTCTCAAAGTGCTTTACATTTATTCTGCTGTCACTCGGATAAATCACACTGTTCACATATTGAAATTGGCAGCCAATTACCCATAACAGCTCCCAATGTACCACTGGGTGAAGTGAGACATGCGAGATAAAGTGACTTGCCCAGGGACACAAACGGTTGGCCACTGGTGGGGCTTTTCCTTGAACTCACAACTAACCTCCGAGTCCTAAGCTTATCCACTGGACCAAACATGCTCTCTATTTGCCCATTTTGCCATCTTGACACATCAGTTGGCTTTAATAGTAATTCTGTTACATGGTGGGACAGAGCAAAGGGAAAATAAGGAAATTGAATCAAAGGCTTGGCCCAGGGATGAAAAAAAATGCATATTCCATGGAACATAATCAAATTATCCCAATGGCAAAAATTTCCACTTTTTCTTTATTTTAAAGACCAAAAATTTTCATCAAATATCAAAATTTCCCACTTTTTCAAGGTCTGCCAAAAACAAATTAAAGATCAATGACTCCAGTGCCATCAAGTCTCTATAACTTAAAAGACCACTATTAAGTGATACACCCAAAAGAATAAATATGTGAGTGATCAAGCAAATGAGTCTAAAGTCGGTGATTTGTTTTACTTTTCCTATCACTGTATGCAACATTAAAAGAGCACATTGCTGAAATTCCACCAATTGAAATAGACCAATTAATTCCAAAGATATAATCAGTTGAAGGTTGGCCAAAACAATAGGGAAACCAAAGATATTTTTTCTTGGTTGCTATATCTCAAATCCAATATTTGCGACTTAGACCTCATTTTGCTGATCAAATCAATATATTGGGGAGATTATTTGCAGAAATAGCTTAAAAAGTGAAGGTTAAGTCTGTTAAATTCTCACTTTGTTGTTGCAACTGAAAAATTGACAGAAAAGGAAGAAAACAACCGTGCTCAAAAGATATGAATATCCATTCATTTATCATGTTGTAGTTAAGTGTCCGTGCGGACAGTAATGACTGAAAGTCCAATTTTGCCCTTGTTAGGTTGCATTCCAGTTATAGCACTTGTAGGTTGTGTTAGGATGCAAACTGTAACAGACAAGCAAAAATCTGATTTTGTTAATATTATTTTGATTTTCTCATTTAGCAAATTCACTGATAGTGCATTTAATGGTTAGAGCACCCCTCCAAAGAGAGCAGCAGGTCTCATGTTCGATCCCAGTCGAGGTGAATGATTTTTTGTCATTTCTCGGCCCATATCAAAGGACGTGAAAAAAATCAGTTACTTGCACCAGGTATTTCTTTCTCCTACCTGATGTTGTCTTGATCTCAGCACCTTTCAATACATCCCCACTGTAGTGCGTTGTTGAAACTCTAAAAAAAAAGACAAGAGATGATTTAAGTGTTTCTTAAAGTCCTTAATTTCTTTGAAGAATTATCCACCTATTAGTAAATTGAATGGCAAGTGCATCATGGATTTACGTGATTACAACGCCCTTACCGAAACATGGGAATAATGAACACCACAGACACAACATCATTAAGGTTCTTTATCTTACCTGATTCTATCATCATTAGATGCAGTAAGTAATTTACTCCCCGTTAACGGCGAGGAAAAACTAAATGATGATTACACCTCTCACAGGGCAGCCTTGTTATTGGTTTGCTCCTGCCGCTCTCCTTCATGGTACGCATATCCCACAATGCAACAGTCCTGTCAATGTGACAAAATAACAATGTCTTCACATGCTTCAGGAAAAAAACGTATTTCCAAGCTAGATAGTTGTTACATAGCCAAGTGTTTGTTTTATGATGCATGTTGGTCTTTCATTTTTTAGGAACAAATTTTTACAAAAAAATCAGTTAACTTGCTTTAAATCCAAGGAATCTCGTCAGCACATCTAGGATTTTGAAATATGCTCTTAGGCAGTCACTGTTTTTTGACTCAAGCTAAATAAGAATAAAATGTGAGATTTATATAGCGCCTCTACACAATAGGCAAAGCGCTGTTGCCAATGATTATTATGCGCCTCAGGAAATCGTCACAATCATTTCGCTTCACCTAGGGTGGCAGCCGGCCAAGCGCCCAATCCTATCAGCACTTAGATGGTAATATTCCCCCTAACAGATACCCGAATATCGCTTGGGTCGAATAAGCAAGTGAGGTGTTAAAGTGCTTGCCAGAGTGAACAACACATTGGCCACAGCAGGGCTCGAACCCCAACTTCAGATCATGAGTCGGGGCCGTCTTATACACTTGGGACCACATGTGCCCACGATCTTGAGGAAATTTCAATCAATCAGCAATGAGATCATATCAAACTCACCGACTAGTGGGAGGAGTATTTGCAATATACGTGCCCGTTGGACAACGCACCAATCCTGGAGTGAGCTAGCCTGCTGGCCTAAGCAAGATCCCCCAATTTGAAGGTTTTATTTGCCCGCGTTACTTCAAACAATTTTTTAAAGAAATGTGCCTCTTTTCATTAGAAGCATTATTGTATTCGATTTCAAGATATCCTGGTTTTTTCTTTAAAAAGTCTGCTGTAATAATGTTTAGGGAATTGGTTGTGTCTGTTATATTTTAGTTTCTCAGCATTGGCAAAAATTAATGGACTTGCGTCCGTTTGACCAGACTCATTAATGGCACGCGCGGGGCTTGTGCCATTATTGTCGTCAAATGAGCGCTCCGCCTGCATTTGATTTTTGGCCAATGCACACTCGAAGCTAAAATATCAGCATTAACAATAAATACTGAAGCATTCTAGAGAAATTTAAGTACTATTATCCAGATTTGTGGTATAAGTGTGTGTAAATATTTGTTTCTGTAAAATGTAAATGCTTTCAAAACTGTGCCGTTGGAGGTTTCATAACAAATTCTGATGGTTTACTGCAAAAATTGTTTGGACATTGGTGACCCTCAAACTGCACCATTAATAGTGCCACCAATTACTGGACTGATGGAAAACCATCATAGATGCACTACCACTAATACAATGAATGACGTAAACCAACAGAATTTGATTCTAATGGAATCCAGGTGGGCAGTTAGTTAAACAAAGTTTTAATCCGGTTTTTTGTCCCGGCTAACGGGGGTGGCGGATTCACCTCAAACTCAGAAAATACTGCTGTGTGGAGGATTTGTGGGAGCAAAAGATAATTGACCGGAGCCCTTACTGACGCCAATCCACAGGTTTCGGCGGTGGGCGTGCCTTTGAGCAAACCATGCAATAACATGCACGGCAGCATGTGCTGGATGGCCACCATTAGCTCTCCAGAGCGATGCCCTGTAGGTAGTCTTCTTTTTCATTACCAGGGTAACCAGCTAACCCTCCTATCAGATTCTTAGAAACCTGAGGGGGGTGACGGTTGAGCCGCCGGCAACTCTGCCCTGGGACAGGTTAGTACTGGTTACCCGGATACTAGTAGCAGGCCATCCAAGGAAACCGACCTGACTACCAGACGGTTTACTCGTGAACATTCACTCCTAGAGTATTAAAATTCCCAATCCACAATGCATCATGGGATTACATCCTGTGGTGATACGTACGCATCAATACTAGCCGTGGCAAAGTAGTGTTTCCTCACTGGAATGGTGGAGAAGCATCTTCCGCTTTTGTGTGTATATGGTAGAGCTGCTTGGGATTGGACCTGAAAGAACAGAGAAAATAAACAATTTCAAATTTTCCATTTTGACAGGCAACACTATTATTTTGTAATAAATGCATACCCCCTCCAATAAACACCCTTATTTTTTGACAAACCGTTTCTAAAACACTTACGGGTAGAATTTTGTAACGGTCCGCGTGAGTCCAAGTGTGACTCTCGCAATATAGTTTTGCGCGAGTCATAGACTCCGCAAATGGATTCTCCTTCTTTACAACTTTGCAGTACAATTTTGCAGAGTCCAAAATTGTCTGATTTTCACAACAAATTTGTTTTGGTCAACATTATAGATGTAATGGAATAGGATACAAGAGAATGGACATTAAAACAAATGAATATATTTTTAATTGTACCAACAAATTGCAATACCATCATATGTCAGACAACGTTGGATTTTTAGCATGTGTGGTCCCCTCACGCCATTTTTACTGAGTATTCACACTCCTCACTCCACCCAGCCAATGGACCAACTTAGCTTCATTGTTCCTCTACCCAAGATGGGAACCTTAGCCTGATACCAACTATCAAGGAATATTCTCTTCTGTCAATTCCCAGCCAAGGTTTACAACAAGAGCCTTCTAAACAGAACAGAGATCATGTGGACCCCATCTTAGAGAACCAAGCTGGATTTCGTTCTGAAGGAAG
>JAMKCH010018533.1:0-22499 GCA_023653785.1 Ophioderma brevispina
TGTCTCGATGTCTTGTTTCACTTTTTAAACGTCCTGTCTATCCCTTTTGTAGCTTTTTGTTGTGGTTTGTATGTGCTACTTATTCTAGAATTTTATTACATGGTAACTTTAATCTGGTGACCAAATATTCTCGAGCTCTGCTCCATTTTGTTGGGCCCTCCACTTTATTACTTGCTTTGTATTTATAAAATTCTGATTATGTCCAAAATAAACTGAACCTGAAACTGAATAAAAAAAGTTTGTTTTTTCTTAAAAAATAAGGGCACAATAATAGTGACCTTACAGTGAAACGTCGATACTCCAACCAGCTGGAGGACTAGAAGTACCTCAAACGTACCTTCAGTCTAACCACAAAGACATTATGGATCGTTTGAAACACTCCTTTGAAAAAAGGTAAATATTCATTACTCTAGTAGCTCATCGTGGTTTTGTATGCAATTATATGTCCAGAGCTAACTCTTCAGTGAATCTACTAATTGAAGGGTCAGGAACAATATGGGTGTGAACATAATTTCTCACTGACCGAGCCGAAATGCCCGAAAGCCACGCCCCTTGTTTGGGGGTTCCGCCCCTTTTTGAGCGAAGTACTTCTGACTGTATCTGCATAACCGTTGGACCTGGAAGTTTGAGAGACCACTCAAAATGTGCGGAATGACCACAATTCATTGGGGTCATTAATATATTTTTTATATTCCAAAAGTCCACGTTTTAAGATATGGGTCAAAAACTGATTTTCACACCATATCGCAGCACTATACAATTATGATGAATTCTAAGGTTTTTACATGCCAAAACAGAAGGGAGTTTCACCCATACAACCTTCCTTTCGATTTTGCTCTAAATCTTCTCAGGGATATTTTTGGGGTAGCTAAGGCTAGGTCACAAAAAGACCTTCTATCCTATTACTTCTCTCAAATGGCACAGCCCTTCAAAATTTTGTGACTTTGAGCAAAAATGGGTAAATATTAGGTGGAAAACTGCATTTTGTAAGTGCTGTTATAACAGTGTACTTGGCTCCACAACTCCATCAGTTATGACGTTTGTTTTGCAAACAAGAATTATTGACCATTTGGATTTCAACTCAACTGGGATCTAATCAGCAATTTTAATTTACTCCTTTCATTTTCATTGGTGTGGGGTGGTGGGTTGTTTGGTTTGTTTCATCGTAAAGTGAAAATATATTGTTTTCCATTTTATAAGGACGTAAGTTAGTAAAGCACCTTCAGCCACAAAGTTAAATGCTGCTGAATTGTACTTTAAATTATCTAAAAGCACTAACTACATGCTTGTGACCATGAACAGGCAAAACGAAGATCCCCCCCCCTGGTATGCATGAAAAAGTCACTAAATTAACCTGAACTTAGATGTCACTGCTGCATGGTTGGAATAGCGACTTCTACCGTGTATTTTTCATTTTGGTATGGCCAGTTCCCATGAAGCAGCCTAAAAATTCATGAACCCCTTAAAGTTGGGCCCCTTTTGGTGGCTCAAATACAAAAGTTCGCTAAATTACCCAATTTCCTACCCAATGAGGAGTGTGGCAGGGGACAAGCTGCCCCCCCCCCACACACACCCCTCATTTAGCTTCTAAATGGTCAAAAACGCAGACTACGGGAGCTCCCGCCCCAGGACCCCCCACCCGTCCCGTACATTAATTACCCCCCCCCACCCCCGCGCGCGAGTCAGTCTGGCCACGCCACTGCGCACCACATGCCGGCATGTCAAATTAAGAAAAAAGGAAGAGAAAAAGACGAAAAATAGGGAAGAAGAGAAGGGGACAGAATAGAGAAGAGAGAAATAGACGAAGAAAGAAAGGGGAAGGAAGAGAGAAAAGAAGAAATAGAGAAGAAGAAGAATGTAGAAATGGGCAAGGAGAGTATGAGAAGGTGGGAAGAGAGAAAGAGGAAGGGGAAGACGAAAAGAAGGAACCTGGGGAATTTGTGCTCTGAACTACTTTTTAGTCTTCTAAAATGTCAAAACGCAGGACCTTACGGGAGCTCCGCCCCTAGGACCCCCCCCCCACCCTCGTACATTAATTTTCCCCCCCCCCCCCCCCGAGTCAGGTCTGGCCCGCCACGCGCACTATCAGGCCCCGCATGGTCAACATTGAAGAAATCTAATTACAAACAATTTCAATCTTGATCTCTAGAGTGCTCTTAAAGATGCAATAAACTCTCTATCCCTACTACATGGCTCGTCGTCTCATTTTTCATTTTTGGGTAATTTAGCGACTTTTTCATGCGGCGGTTGGGGGGTGGGTGGAGCAACATTATTTTGGGCATGGAAATCTTTGATAGTTTTGCTGTTTCATTTGTCCCAGCATCATGTTAATGCTTTTAGATCATTTAAAGACCTTCACAACATTTAACAGCAGCATATGTCCCTATAAAATGGATAAATATATTTCAACGAGGGGGGGGATGGGTCCCTTTTGAACCCCCCCCCCCATGAAAAAGAAAGGAGTTACAATTAAAATGCTGATTATATCCAGTTGAAAATCAAATGGCCAAGAGTTTCTCTGTGCAATACAAACGTCATAACTAGCTATAACTGATTGAGTTTTGGAGCAAATACACTGTTATACCGGCACTTAAAAATGCAACGGTGTTTCACACAAATTCATGTATATTACCCAAATTTTGCTCATGTCACAACATTTTTACGGGCTGCCGTTTTGAGAACGGAAGGATATGAATTTTCTGTTTGTGACCTACCCTTAGTTACTCTAACACTTATCCCCCTGAGGAAGTTAGAGCAAAATCCATGCTATTGAACTTCCCTTCTAGTTTTGCATTAAAACCTATCATTCATTCATATTATATAGTTGCGCGATATGGTGAGAATCAGTTTTTTTGACAATTACTCTTAAACCTTTTGAGACTTTTTGGATCTAAAAATGTATTACTGACCCCCCCCCCCCCATAAATTTGTTGTTATTTCCGCACCTTTTTTGAGTGTCTCTCACCTCCTAGGTCCAACGGTTTTCTGTAGATACAGTCAGTAGTACTTTTTCGCTCCAAAGGGCGTGACCCCACAAAAATGGGCGTGGCCATTTCGGCATTTTCGGCGTCAGTGGAATATGTTACCAAGACCAATATTGTTTTCCTGGACCTTCAATTAGTGGATGCCTGAAGAGTTTAGCTCTGGACTATTATATTGCATACAAAAACCACCATGAGCTACCGAGTATCTGAAAATTCACCCCGAATAAACGCCCCCCCCTTTTAGAAATGGCACCGCCCCCGGGCGTTATTACGGATATACGGTACCTGTTTTTACCTGTATTTCTGCCCACTTAATCAGTAAACGGTAGTTGAAAACATTTTCCTTCTTGAATTGCCAAAACTTATGTCATTGGTCACTTTTTCACACTTGATAGATACCTGTAATAATGATAACATTATACAAATATTGACTTGCATCATGAGTAATGGTGCAAAATCACTACCCGAGGTGACTGGATACTGTGGTTACTATTTTCTATTACTAAATAGTATGCCCCGGTCCTCCAGTCACCAAGGGGAGGAATTTTGCACCATTTCAACACATATGGAGGCATTCAATATTTGTTTTATATGACATTATTATAAAATATTTCTGGAATTTGAAAACTTGCCAATGAACTCATCGGGATCAGCTGCAGCCTGCCACCTCGAAACTCAGCCTATCGGCTAGGCTTAGCCTAGTCATTGTCCATGGCATCGGCAGCTCTCATCCCACAAATTTTCTCGAACTTCTGCTCTAGACTTATGGTTTATTTTACAGTATTATCACTTTACACATCGAATTCTCTATTTTGAGTCACAAATTCTATGAAAATGCCTGGCGGTGAAATGTAAACACGCAAATATCAGGCAGACGATATGATCGCTCTTGATGCAGTGCCAAATGTTGGGTCACTGATCGGGTCAATCAATCACACCGTGAAACATGGCGAATGCAGTCTATTCCCTGTGATGATGGGGAAGTAGTTGGTTTTTATTGGAAATTTTGGGAACTACATCTTAGCCAAAATTGTTGGAACACGACTGCTCTATTTGCCCCGATTATTTGCAGCATTTCTCTTAAAAAGAGATAAGGAAATCCTGTCAACTGGGTTGGGAGGCTTGGAGCATTCTCGATCCATGCACCCTCCCTATCCCCACCATCAATGTTGGGTTCTTGTATGTTGGCGAGAAAAATATCAGGATTCAACAGGTTGTCCCTGGGGAGAGGGGGCATTTTGAAGTAGGCCCTATAAAAGTGTTCCACCACTTTTTGGGCTAAGATTGTATCTACTAATTAGAAAGATGAATTTCATGCTTAACTCTCAATGCCTAATTTCACTTAGATAAATATATTGAAACTAAACTTTTTACCAATTCTACAAATAAAAGATATTTATCTGGTATCAAATTACACTTTCCTCCCTGCCTTACTTTAGGGAATGGTCACTTTTAATCAGCATAGTCCATACTTTTCATTGGTTTTTAAGCTACATCATGGGTATACACAATTATGTGCATAGTGCCATTGTGCTTGCCGCGGTACAAGTATCTTATTTTGTGTTTAAACAACTTAATATTTATTTCATAAGTGGAATATTTATAACAAATAAATTTTTAGAAGTTAGGTTGACTAAAAAAAAAAGGATTTTAACATGTACTACTTTTCATATAGTGTTCGGGCGCTTTATTTGATACATAGGTTTAATTTAAATTTCAAATGAAAAAACCGAATGCGAAGTGAAGGACTTGATTTCTAACCGCGACCCTATCGTCAACCGCTTGCAAGGCGAGATCTTTGCCTCAAGCCAAATCGCTCCTTACATAATACTGCATCGTTTCAAAACCTAAATATGTTTAATTCAATGAATCGACGAACGTAAACCAAATCCTACACACGTAAATCAATGATTATGCCACGATACACCTTTTAAACAATGAGGCTGACAGGAGTCATGATCTTTTTTCATATGTTTTGTCGTGTGTAGCGTTTTGAATATTTTATTAAAGAACAAATTATTCAGAGATATTTATTCTTGAAAATAAATTTTACCGTGGCTTAATCGATGTCATGGACAGGTGAAATATCGCATCGGTTGATAAGGATCACTTCACGTATACATGGGTTGTTTACATCTGTCTTCAGTAAAATTTATAGAGCCATACCCAATTTATCTTGGCGTGTTGTAGATCCTTTTTTAATCATCATCATCATCATCCATCAATCTCATCATCGTCATCGTCGTCGTCGTCTCGGCCGTCATCATCAGCACATCATCATCATCGATATGTAAATAGCGAATTGGCGTAGAGGCAAATATCTCGCCTAATAAGCGGGAGTTTTTCGCGGTTCGAAAGCACGTCCTGCCATTTGGAATTCTTATTTTCATTTAACATGTAAAGCTTTTACCCTATGTATCCTATAACAGCCAATCACCCAATATGAAACGTATTAACAAACAAGGTTACAAATTTTCATTTTTTTTCTAGTTCACGTGTCCATAAATTGGGTATATATTGTATTTACTACTTAGAAATAAATATTAAATTGTTACACACAAAATAAGACCTGTACAGCGGAAAGCACAACTGTCCCATCGTCGTCGTCGTCATCATCATCATTATCATCAATCATCATCATCATCATCAGCATCATCCATCTCACATCATCATCAAACTCATCATCATCATCTCTCCATATGAATTCCACTACTGTTCAATTCATGCCTATATTCATTATACCAAATGCAGAAGGTCCGCCTGAATGTCTTGGAGTTGTCTTGCTTATATTGAGTAATCACGAGTGCAATATATAGCTCCTGTAACATCGTGGAAGTTTATTGATTATGCTTTTACTATTTTATTTTCAATTTAGTATAACACCCACTTAATTCAGAGCCTTTTCCTGTCTTATGGACGACTTTGAGCCCAAATAAGCTACGGTACATTTTTATTTACCCCTCCCTAAGTTGACCGCTGATTTTCCTTTTCCATGCAATGACGTAAGGCGCCCAATATTGTTATTTATGGTGCACCTGAAATTTATTCGTTGTAATAGCTATCATAATAGAACGTTATGAGACAAATTAAAATTAGATGATTTTTTTTTTCACACTTTTGCAAACACAATCTTAGCCAAAATGTGTTGGAACAAGACCTGCTCTTTTTGCCCCGCTTATTTGCCGCATTTCTCATAAAAAGATATTAGGAACTCATGTCAACTGGGTTGGGAGGCTTGGAGCATTCTCTATCCCATTCACCCTCCCTATCCCCCACTCAATGTTGGGTTCTTGTAGGGTGGCGAGAACAAAATATCAGGATTCAACATTGTCCAGGGGGAAGAGGGGGCCATTTGAAGTAGGCCTATAAAGTTTTCCAACACTACGTTTGGCTACGATGTAGTCTCAAATACAAGTGGTGAGTCAAAACAAAACCTACATTCAGAATAAAAATAATTAAAAATAGTTAAGAATTGTTTATGCTCAATGTTTGTTATGGTTATAAAGAAGGACAAACAGCTTTCAGAAAATGTTTATTTGGTGTCATTATGAACTTTGGGAAGAAGTTATGCCTATTTTGCCGATTTTGAGCCAACAAGATGCATCGTTTACACAGAGTAACATGGCCTTCACAATCGATATGAGTAAAACATTTAACACAAACAACCAATTTTGTTTACACAAACTAAAGGTGGAGATACTTGAAGGATATAAAAAATCTATCCCGGAGATTACACACAGAAAGTCTGAGTGAAAAAAATGTTCATTTCCCCAATAAGAAAGTCAGTGCTGGTCTAAGACCACAGTTTACTTTGGTTCGGCCAAGATTTTCGTGGTTTTAACTAAAACGAAAATTTGGAGCCAAAGTGAAACCATAGACGGTTTTGTATTTTTTCCGCTTGGAAAACACTTGCGATATTGATTACGCTTCAATTCCAATTTATTTACAGAAAACTTCGGCTTTAGTTCTGTCTCCGCATTTATGGAACGCTGGGTATCTGTGTTTGTACAAAATGATTACTTCGATATCCAAACAAAAAATCTCTGAGCTCTGAGACTTGATATATGTAGTGATTTTCAAAAACACTCTTTTATGATGTAATTCTATTTGTTGAAGATATTGTTACTTATAATTATGTTTACACTAGACATTTATTTCAAAAACGATATGATTTTTTGAGAAGAAATCGATACGATCTGAAATCGCATGTGTGAATTGTCTTTTTTTTTAAATCTTGTCAATTGTGGTAGAGTGATGAAACTTTGTTGGTTGTGGTTAATATTCAGTGCCAAACAATTTGTAGGTCATTTCACAAACTTGACAAGTTTCTTCTGAACCCAAAGTCCGCAAAGACACCACATAAATCTCTTTCTGATAGCCTGGTTATCCATGTAAACAACCAAGCAAACAATCAAGCAAAATAACTTTTAACCTTTGAAGAAAATCTTTTTCCTGCATTGTAGGGTTTTTTAGTGACTCACACTTGTCTAGTAATGACACTTGATAATATTATCCACCATCAAATGACAGAAATATTTTTATGTGTTATATAATTATTACTACCTATCTAAAACTTACCTGTCATGGCATGGCGGGTTCTGACATGTTCCCAACTGCTCCACATAAAGATAGAATGGCATGGTGTTGAAACCTCCAGTATACTCAAGTGGCGATACCTGTACCTGGTGGGGTGTGAGGGTCATGTACCCGTGTGCATTGTTGCACCAAAAGTGATGTAGGTAAAGCCATAAGCTTCATAGCGTGGGAAAAAACCCCAATCGGGTTAGACTGAAAAAGAGTTGAGGCAACTGGAGCAGTCGATACAACCACAAAGTCCTCTAAATCATCTCGTATGTCTATGCGAGTAGCTTTGCAAGCGTCAATCTCAATTTCATCACCTGGGCGTGTCGTTTTGGTCTGCCCATTTTGAGTAGGTCCCAAGGCGTGTGTCCCAAGTAGGTTGACCATTGAAGGACGATTGTGGCAACAGAACTAGTGTGCAGAGAAAAAGCTCAAGCATAACGTGTGCGGGCACTGTGCCATAGGGGAAATTTGTTTCATGTATTTGGCTCAATTGATAAGGCTAATCTTCAGAAGCTTGGCTGCCAAGCACCCTAGCTTGAATACCAAGTGCGTAACTCGGTGATTTTAGAGTAAATGTTATAGCCAAGTAGAGAGAAAAAACAAATGGTCCAGCTACATCAAGCAGGACTTGGCGAGTGCTGCGGATTCCTGTTTATTAAACTTTTTAATGAATATGTGCGGGTCTCTGTTTGTGAATGTTTCCACTGTTGATAGGGTTTATACCTTTTTCAAAGGAGCCATATTAAGAAGAGTTTAATAACAAAAATAACAGCATTGAACTATTGTACACTTTACTCATTATGATTTGCCAAGCAAACTCTTATCCTATTTAGTTTCTATTTGGACATTTTTATTTTGTTTTGTGTTTTTTTTTTTTGTTTTTGTTGGTTTTTTAGTTTTTTTTTTTTTGTTGTTGTTTTTTTGTTTTGTGAATTTTTTTTTGTTTTTTTGTTTGTTTTGTTTGGTATTAAGTTGTGTGTTTTGTTTTTGGTTTTTTTATGTATTTATTGTGTCTTCACTGAGATACTCTAATACCTGATTACAATGCCATAACCTGAATGATAAAGTTCATTGGTAATGGTTTGTTTTTCGATACTTAAAATGAGTTTATCATTTATCAGACACAGTTTCTGTGGTAGGTAATTTACCATGAAATTTGCAAATTTGAAGCGTTTAAATTACAATTGATATCAGTTCATTAACAAATTAAAATCTAGTGTACTCACATTCTAACGACTTTGACCACATCCGAGTCTTCTTTCTGGAGTCTTCTTTCTCTATCTGATCAGCTTTAGAATTCAATTTATTTTATGACAGGTGATTGTGACTATTTTAAAGGTTCGTTGCCATTTTATGAGCTGATCATATGTACATGGATCCTGTGTTTCCATTGCCCGTGCAACTGAGAGAATGAATTTGTTTATGTCTAAATCTACATAATTCCTATCTAAGGGCCGCAGCCGAGATTCGTGCGACCATGTCAGCGCCAAATGTCCCCTGTTCTGTCATTAAGTTTGGGATGTCAGATGGATCCTGCTGGATGTCTCGAGCAATCACATCAATGTAGTTTCAAAGAGCGACAACCTCTGATTTGGTATGGTAACTTCCACATGTGGCGTCTGAGACTACTTGATAACGATGACTAGTGACCGCAAATCGTACTCGGCATAGGGCAACAGAAGATGAAATTAGAGAGATATCCATTCTCCATATATCTGTGCTTTGGTCATGACTGCTCATGCCAGGATTGTGTTTTTATACTCGCAGAAAAGCCTGTGTCAGGTGCCATCCATCTATCCTGTAGCTCTTTTCTTCATGATCCAGGGTCATATCCTTATATCTGATACTCTCTACACAGGCTCTAAAGAATTTCATCTTGGTTGAATGGAGATCCAGATTGCCATAATGGGTGTAATTTAAGTTGCAGTGGCATTCATTCCAAATTATACTTTGCATGACAGGAAGTCTTTCTGCTGTCGGCAATTGAAGTCCTTGACCTCTTAGAGTTGGCTACCATCTGTATGCAGCCTAGGTTGAAGATCATCTTCCTCATTGATGTTCAATATTATTCCGTCTTCTTGCCATTTAAATATGTAGGCCGATTTTGTAGCATTCTCATGTGATGTTAGTAGATCTTTTTGCACATATCAGATGGCTGTTAGAGCTAGCATCATCTTCGTGCATAGTCCGAGTCTGTGAGATACGAGCGGTTGGTGCTGATCTAGAACGCTTGGGTTGATGGTGAGTCTTTGTCGTTCATGGTGTCAAGACTCTGTCTGAGGCTGTAATCAACCATGATTACAAAGAGATATGGAGTAAGATGTTCTCCTTGGGGATTCGCGTAGTTGTTGTTAGGACTCCTTTGTGGGCCCGCATGGTCCTGCACAACGCTAATGGGTTTTCATACATATGGCCATTGCCTTGACAGTCACATCTGGGACACCATAGTTGGCGAGAATATGCACATTACAATCCCTGTATTACCTGTCAAAGGCCTAGCTGGGAAGTTTTACAAACACAATTGAAACGTTTCTCTTCTAATTCTCGACTCTTCTATGATCTTTCTAAGGGCAAGTTATCTGAGGTAGTGTTGATCTGCACTTGACAAAAACCATTCTGGTGTCCGTCTGAAGCAAGGAACTATTGTGAGGAGCGATTCTGTTGACAGCATAGAGTTGGTAGATCGGTGGAGGCCAGGGTGTACATTGTGAGATTCCTCTGTAGTGTTTGGGTTGTTGGAGGTCGCCATTCTTTGGTAGAGAAGATATAATGATTTTTGAAAAGACATCTGGTTTGTTTCCATGAAGGTGTTGTTACAAAATTCTAACAGTTGGTCATGGAATGTGGATTCGCCAATTACTGCAGAATGTTGTCGGGACAGAGGCTTTGGTGTTTGATTTCAGTTTCTTCTTCATAAATAATAAAAAACGTTAAAAAAAAAAAACTAATTTTATTAATTTTGAAATAAAATGAGTTGATTCAACATTTTCTCAACCAAAGAACCAGAAGTTTGGGCTGAACAAAAACCCTGGACCACATGTTCTTTAAATATTGGAAAGCCTGTCATTTTGTGTCATCTGCAAGAATTATTCTTGCATGTCCGTATGAGTTCCGTAAGGGCCACGATGATGTAACTTGGTGTGTAAAGGAGGTGGCAGGGCGTTGGGTGCATGTTGGTAACCCTCATGTGACCTTGGTGACCTCATTTGACCTTTGGCCCCACTCACAAAACCTCAATGGCAAAGGGGGTGACAATCCTTTTTGTCACTGTGTTTTATTCTTTGTGGGAGAGCATTGCTCACTAGGTTTAGTGTATTAGCCTTTCATGCTGGAGGATCTGGGTTCTATTTCCAGCAGGGCCACTCACTCAGATTTAATTGTGGGCCGCCAGCTATAGCTGGCAGGACCCTTAGCAATCCGTTGTGCGTGTGTATGTGGGGGTGGATGTATGTGTGGATGTGTGTGTCACTAAAATGTTAAGTTTTTTTTTAAATCGACCTCAATTGAAAAGTTGAAGTTCAATTGGAACCAAACTTCTGTCATAGGTGCACCATGGGATCCCTCATATATTGTTGAGGTCAAAGGTCATGTGCCAAGGTCAAAGGTCATGTGAGGTCAAGTTGAAAAATGGGCTAAAAATGTAAAATTGACCTAAATTGAAAAGTTGAAGTTCTATTGGAACCAAACTTGTGTCATAGGTGCACCATGGGATCCCTCATATATTGTTGAGGTCAAAGGTCATGTGCCTGGGTCAAAGGTCATGGGGCGGCCCACAGCTTATATTCTTTGAATATAGCGAGCGCGAAAGCCGAGAACCGTGAAATTCTAGTTGAGTTCTAATTCCCTTGACTAAAATTAGAATTCCCTCCCCTGTGGTTCAATTGGATTTGTGCGACTGAACCATGATAATACCCCATCCTTCAGAGGGGAAGTTAAACCGTCAGTCCTGTGTACAATGAGCCATACCTGTACATGTATATCACACACAGTCAGTTCTGAAAAGTATAGTGTAGCCCGTAGGTGGAAATAAATAAGTCATAGCTGATTTTTTTCAGGATAGTTTTCTAATGTTGTGAAGAGCAACATATAAAAAGTCCCCAAGAGTCCCCCCTTGGGCTAATTGAGGAATAAGGGGGTAAGTTTATATAGGGTAAAAAATTTAAAATGATTCAATTGAGCTAAATCATTGATTATTGTATTCTTCTAGTCAAACTGCATAAGAAAATTTATAGTTTGTCTAATTTTTGAACTTTAGTTTTAGGCACGCAGGCCAAAAATTGTTCAAGGTTATCATGGGGTAAAATTGTCAAAACAGTACGATTTTAATTAAACAAATTCCAAATTACTCGTACATGTTGTATGGTCATGTTATGGCAAAAAAATGTTCATTCACACTATCTTCATCTTTGAAATATTGACCTTAGAGGGCAATAGCTTGTGGACCCTCCCATATACTCTGGGCCATAATTTCTTGGACATAACAAACGGCGCGCGTCGCTCGTTGCGCGTACTGCTGTTACGTGTAACCCGATGGTGCGCCGTGTTGGCGGGAATGCAGGCGTACGCTCTAACCTGCCAAGAAATATGAGACGAGTGTAGATAGATACAGTAGAAACCCGTCATAATGAGCCCTATAAAGATGCACGAAAATTACTTAAACATTAAATATATATTTTCACTTTATGCACAATTAGACAAACAATCTGATATGTAAACTTTTGGAAAGAATCTGAGCATTCTGAGCCTTTACCCCCAATATGACCTTGAACAGTTATTTCCATATGGTTTATAATCCATAAATCACAGATATGGCAAATTATACCTTTTTTAATCCTTATGACATGACACAAACGTTGGTATACATTTAAATGCAATTGGAACATTTTATAATTTTATCCCTGTACAAACTTTATCCCCTTATTTCTCAAATAGCTCATGAGGGAATCATGGGAACTTTTGATATGTTGCTCCTTACAACATCAGAAAACTATCTGAATAATTCAGCTTTTACGTATTTGTGGGAGTTTTTCTATATATCTTGGACAAATAGGGTGATCACCCCTGGCTGTCCCAATTCCGTCCCAGTGAAAGGATCCCAATGGAAGTTAGTTTTCTGTAGAAGCTTTCTTGGGTTATCCTGGATATTGTCTGAATAAATCAAGTCAAATCAAATTGCTTCCCATGCATATGGCTTCCTTGAACCACTGTGTCGTTTTGTCTTATTCTTAGTCTGTGATCTTTCCTTCAAATTCTGAAACTTAAAAATCTCTCATTTCTTAATATGTGGCTGACAGAGTAATAATCATGTCATTGGATGGGATGAAATCAAATGTTTGTACCATTTGCACTATTCAAAAATATCCTGCAGGTAATTTTGTTTGCATAAACATTTTTTTTTTCTCTTGAACTTATTGTACCATATTTTAACAGGTTAAGCAGTTTAAGGGAAAGTTAGGTTTCCTAACTTGCTTTATTATTAAAGCTATGGCGTCCTACTCTATGTGGCTCTCCATGTCTGGCACTCATGTTTGGCACCCTCAGTTGGCCTATAGGGTGAGGCTAGACATAAAGTACTAAGCTATCTTTTTTACATAAAGATGGTGTTTTTGCTTATTCATTTCAGATTTAATCCACTGGTTTAGATTCAGATTTAATCTAAATATGCAACCAAAAAATGGGGAGTGCACTTTTCTGGAAATGTCTTTGTGTCTCTTTAAGGACAATTGTGATGCAGAGGCCTCGATGTTATTTCCCAGCAATATTGTCTAATTCCAAACCTTTTCTAAATGATGGCAACAGCATTTTAGTGCCATCATAATGTTTTTAAGCCACTAAAATGGAGAAAATATGAATTTCCACCTTATATCCAGTATTTTCACACTTGACTTCTGATGTCATAGTGATGTCATAATAGGAATGTTTGTACTTATTTTGATACCATTGGAAAGAAGAACCCCCTATTCTGTGGTACCAAATTTATAGGAATCAGATGTTTAATAAGGAAACTAAATAAGGGGGGGTAACCACCCCTAGGTTGTGTTGTTACAAAAGAAATTCTCAGGTTGGTGAAAGTAAACATATTGTTAATGATAAACTATTTTGTATGTTTATTTTTCTTTAATAGGAACTACTGGACTTGTTGGGGCTCTCTCGAGGCTTGTCCAGAAGTTCATTGCACAGCATATGATGGTCAGTTCAGAGACAGGTTTTGTGGGCAATGCTGATCCTGCCCAAGAGGCTAATAACGAGGTTAGGTTAACTTGAGTATTGTATTAGGGTTCAAACATGTTACAAGAGTGGTTCATCACAAATCAACAATGATGCGTCCGCGTATTTTTATCCTGCTCGGGTGGCTTTAAAAAAATACGCGGACGCATCGGATGCAGAGTTGTCGATTTGTGATGAACCACTCTTTAACATGTTTCAATCCCTTTCAACAACAAAAATCTTATTAATATCGTGTATAGAGGAACACAATTATTCTCACTATAATATTAAAATGTTCCCAGTTCACCGAAAAGCTTTCCTCGTTATCGTATTTTAGCAAAATCTAAAGCAAAACGATAGTTTTGGCAAGTTTGTTGCTTTGCAGTTTGCACCTGGTGTCCTAGCGCGTACTCAGAATTCCAAACGTGACGAACAACGCTTTGACTTAAGAGTACCGCTTAAGTCAAACGCACTTCCATGAACACTGCGCCAGGTATAATACCCTAATTTGCATATCAACTATTTGTTGATAACGAATCAACAACATATACTCCTTTACATTGAGATACGGCGTGTTTTGAATAGGAAAATAGGAATCGGGGGAACGTGTTGGTGCAGCGTATCTTCCCTCGCCTTTCACCAATGAGGTCTCGGGTTCGATTCCCGGCAGGGGCTCGTTCTCGGTGGCTTTATGTGAATTTGGTTTCTCGATCCATACTCGTTCCCGCAGGTTTTCTCTGGGTACTCCGGTTTCCTCCTGCTTCTAAAATCGAGCTTCTTGGCATAAATCTGTTCTGGTACTATGGTTTCTCTGATGTGCTGAGCGCCTTTCATGGCAGCCGCACAGCGCCTTGATCACGTTTACGTGGATATGTCGCGCGTTAAAAATATACAAATTATAAATTATTATAAATTATTATTAATTAAACACATTTCAATGGTTTTGTCAGTGGAGGTTTGGAGTGTTCCCTTCTAATTGGGTCTCTTTCCCAGTTATATTTTCTCCTGTTTGACTTACTTTTAGTTCCCCCTTCATAATAGTTTCTCCCATTTTCACTTATAGTTTCTTTCCTATATATATTGTGGATCACCCCGGTCAAAAGATCCTGATTTTGGGTCTGGTCTCGCCCGTTGAACCCACGTCACTGTCACTGAAAGGCCATCAGTTTTCTCTGCTCTTGCCAATAGACCCATGATTTTGTGAATTAAAAATATGTAAATTAGTCTAATATTGTTTGAAACTGACAATTTTGATTACAATTTATATTGCAAGAAACTATTTTTGGTGGAAGGGAGAAATTTAACAATGAAAACGTAGAAAGGGGAAATATTAAAAGTGGAGTTAAAGAGGGAACTAATAAGAAAAAATCAAAAGGGAATTATTAAAAGGGAGAGTAAGAGGAAGAACTACTAAAAGGGAGAAAGTAAAAAAGAATTATTATAAAGGAGAAAGCAAAAAAGGAGGAAGTATTAAAAGAGGGAAACAAAAAGGCAACTATTAATAGGGATAGAGTAAAAATGGCAACTATTAAACGGGTTAAAGTAAAAAGATGGGGACTTTAAATTAAATGGGCAAAAAGTACAAAAGACATTACTATTGAAGGGTAATATTGAAGAGTGAACTAAAAGGGAGAAATAATATAAAAATTGAGAAAATAAACAAAAAGAATCTTTTAAGAGGGCGAAAGGGAGATGGTTTAAGTGAAAAAGGGAAAAAACTGTAAAGATTAAAGACTAAAAGTGAAAATGGGAGGATCTAATTATAAAGGATATACCCTGTAAGAATATCAATATTTGCCCACCACAATGAAGTTACAAGGGAACAGTGATAAGTGTGGGTGACTGTGCCTGTGCAAAACACCATTAATAATTCAGTCTACCACTGAAATGTGATGATATATCGCACAGTGAATTCGGGTGCTGTATGATCTCAATGCCATTTTTCTTTAAGGGAATTAATATTAATTCACTACTCTACATTTAAATGCATTTTATGTCAAGAGGTTCATTTGGTACAGCATAACTTCTTCTGGTGTTGTACAACTGTCACAACATTGCACACGTCCGTCAATCAATGAAAACACTAAACAGCCATTTAACACATTCATAAGGGTCACACAACCATTGCACGCTCCATAGACTTTATATGTAAATCAGTGGTTAAAATAATGGCTAACACTCAAGATGCCTCATTTCAGAATATTAGGCTTATTTGGCTGGAATCGGAGAAATTTGTATACAACATATCCAAATTTGAAGATAACATTTAGGGTATGATATTGAGATATTTGCTGATTTTGAAAAATTCTGTACCTTTGTGGTTTCACTTCTGACCGTTAGCCTCGCATGCACCTTGTGTGTTTATTTGCCGCTCAAAACTTTATCAAATTGTCACGAGCACATGCTATTATCTGATAAAGAAAAATTTGGTCCAACTAATCACATAGAAAATAAGAATGTCTCACAATTTTTACAGAAATGCGGTACTACAGTCATGATAAACTTCGGACCGATATAGGCTGTTTCGCCTGAATGGTGGCATGTATCTTTTTGCAATTATTGGCTAATTTGTTTTTACATCAAATATGAGCTTTATTGCAATGAATGCTCAAAATAAATAACCTGACCTTAGAAAGAATTAATTTTATGTCACAGCTTTGTTCAAAAATAAAACAACATGAATATCAATGCTCATTTGCATATTTCTGTGATTAATTCATTCTATCACTTTCAAGCAGTGATGGTTCACTTGAATTTGGTCCATCATCACAGCTTTATGAGTTATTGTACTGTGTAGTTTTGTAAGACACATAGCCAGCCCAGTCAATTCAAGTGGGCAAGTCCCTGCTCACTGAAAAAAATATCCCAATTGCAGGCAAAAATGTTTCGATTGCAGAACCAAAGGGTGAAAAAAAAGGCATGATTCAGCGTTCACATGTTCAACATCTCCTGGATTTTCCTTCAAATCTAGTCTTGATAGAGTGTTAGAGCATAGTGAGTTTTGCTGTAGAGTGTCATATATCTACATATTATATGTTTGAATATTCATTTAATGTAATGTGAAAAAATATTTATAATTAGCAATTAATATGCTATAATGAGCTCACTTTCTACCATAACTTTCATGGTAACAGAATAGCCTATCAGATTTTGAATTAGTACAACTACTGACCTACATGTGATGGGGACACCTTTATAAACCATGTAATTCTTGTTTTAATAGCATTTTATGCTAATTGTCTTCTAGGACAAACCAACCTATTGGGAAGATAACCCTGGAAAATGAAGTTTCAAATCCTCTAGGAATCGTGATCTTAAACAGCTAACTCTAAATAACATGATCGTTTCTTTCATATACTTGGAAACTTTTGTCCTTTTTTCACTCTGACAGGTTGAAACCTACTGGGATGAGTGTGAGAATCTTCCTGATAAACTCAAGGACTGGGATGCTTACAATGACATGAAGAATTCCATTAAGTTCTATCTGGACGTCTTCCCCATTCTTCACAAGTTGGCATCAAAGGTACGGAGAAAGAAGTCATATATGAAATGTGACTTAAAGAGACACTGGCACATTTGAAAAATAGTGCACCCTCAAGATTTTTCAAAATCAATATTTTTGCATGGTTGTAAGGCTTTTATATACAAAAGCCCTCACCCGAAATGATTAAGACGAAATCAGCTTCCTTATGGGTAAACAGAACGATTTTATAATTTAACATCGCCGGCGACGTTAAATTCAGCAGACGACGAAAATGGCGTTTAACACAAGAACACGCACGCCGTATGCATGTTTCCCACTTTGACTTTAATACAGGGATTTCAAGCCAAACACTTGCAGGTTATGTTTGCATATCCATGCCAGTAGTATACCAAAATCCAAATTTTGATGATTTTTTCAATGTTTCAGATCAGCAAATCGCTGCTTATCCATTTAAAAAGACTCACACTGACAGTCATGTGATGCATTCAAGTGAAATAAATCAATATTCTTGTTTTGTATTTCTTATCTATATAAAACATATTAGCTTTTATTTGACTGGTTTTCCCATGGGACATGTAGTTGGAAAAAATTCTCAACATGAATTACCATACACAGACATGCTCTCAATATGGATCTAATTTTCAGTCTTTTGGTATATGAATGAACCCCTTTTTATAACAATTATAGTACAGAAATGGCTTGCTTTTCATATTAGGAAATTAGGCCAAAATTTGTCAAAATGTCAAAATTTTGAGAAGATGGCAAATTTGTGCTGAATTTGCCACAAAATCTGCATCCCTACCTGCATGCTATGAGTCCTTTTTTTCTGCAAAAATTGGTATGAGTTGGTCCTACTTCCAGGCTCTTGAAGGCACATCTCTACTCAAACCAAACTTGAGACCTCCTGAAATGAAATGCATTAAAGGGCAGTTTTAGGCCCTTATCCCCATGAATTGATTTAAAATTTAATTTTGAATTTTATCCCTGGATAGGGTTACACACCACTAACTCACTTACACAAGGTAGTCTATTGAAAAATTGGCAACTTTGAGCACTCTCACAGAGGAACTACAACATTGTAGCTAAAATGACCAAATTTTCAACATATGGTGACAAGAATTTTTGTAGTTAATTAAGAATCACTAAATTCACAACACATCAATAATCATCATTATGTTTTGAGGAGTCCATGTGTTGAAAATATCGAATTTGAGTCATGATCATCATAAAATCGGATGATTTAACCCAAAATTATTGGTCTCACTATGTTGGATTGACTGCATCTCGTCCAATATTTTTGCAACTCATAGCTCAACCAATAAATTTTGACTCAATCGATCCAATTTTTTATGACACCTGGATACAATGGTCCTTGGGTAGTGTAACGTGTTGGTGACCTCATGACCTTGGTGACCATATGTGACCTTCCCCTATTCACAAACTGTGATGGCAGACAACATGCATTCGGTGAAAGCTGTATTTTTTTTAAATAATCCATTCATATTAGTGATGCATGTTTGTGGATATTTGAAAACATAATTGATACTTACACCCTTTTTTTCCAGGAAATCCGTAACCGTCACTGGCTACAGGTTATGTCTGTCACTGGTAGCTCCTTCCTGCTGGAAGCCAATGTCTTCAAACTCCTACACATCCTGGACATTGGCCTCATTCAGTGAGTTTCATGTATTGTGTACAGTTTTTGATTGAACAGGTTGCCTCATATCTTGACCACCAGAATTGCACCAAGGTTCCTCTCGGTGGCACAGAGATAGTAGGTGTTCAAGGTACATGTATAGACCACTTTTGAAGTCATATGGTCAAGAATACATCAATCTGTAATAAATATGCAAATAACTTTACCATCAGTGACATCGCTACTGTGCAGCCAGATTTTTTTTGTGGTATTAATTAGATTTTTTTGTGGTTTGTTTAATTCATGTCTATGAGCAGCTATACATTAAATACTTTGGGGCAAAATATTTTCCTGGCTTTTGAATTAATCAATGTTTTGAAGGTAATTGCATGAAGCATGAAAGTAACCTCACAAAAATTTCCCACTGTACAGTAATCTCCAAATACAGAATGTGACCAACATCCATGGACTTTCCCTACAATACCTGACCGAGAGGTTCCTGGATAATGGTGGTAGGTGGGCCATGTAAGATATGTTTTTAGTGCAGTACAGTATAGCTACATTGCAATGCATCATGGGATTGGTTCAAAACACCCTATAGTCCAACGATTTAGCTCAATATTTGGAATTGGGTGTTTTTAGCGTTATGCCTCCCGTGCAGAGCAGAAAGATGATATGAAAAAATCTGATCTGCTGCCTTCAAACAAACAAGAAAAGAAAAAGAAAATTCATCCAAATGAGTTTTATTGTGTGGTGTAAACCACTGGAATTTACACATACAAACAGCCACTATATTTCATGTTTCAAAATGAGCATGGTGCTCCTCCATGCAGAAACACCAAAATAAATTTGAAAAGCTCGGGCTACTATTAGTGATGAATTTGGGCAATCAATTTGAAATGAGGGCATGCTCATTGTTCAAAATGCTGTGCATCCAGGTCAGCACATAAAACAGAACTTTTTAAATGCTGGCATTCATTCACATTCGTCTTTCTTCTTGTCCCCACCTGTACAGACAACAAGTGGAAATAGAAGAGATCTGCCGATGCGCAAGCAAGGAGCAAGAGCTGGAGGTGAAGCTGAGAATAACCGAAGAAGAGTGGACGGAACAGGTCCTGACTTTCCAGAAATACAAAGATCGTGGTCCCATCTATCTGGAGAAAGACTACTCTGAGCACCTGCTGGAACAGCTTGAGAATGCCCAGGCTCTTCTGGCCAACATGCTGACTTCAAGATACGTTGGACCACTGAGGGAGGAGGCAGCAGGATGGGCTGAGAAACTTAAGGGTAGATAATTAGGAACTTAATAGTTCATTTCCAAGAATTGTTCAGGGGGATATACTGAGTATAAAACCATTTCTGGAATTGTTCAATGGTTGGCCAGCAGGCAATAACCATACAATATGAGTTACAATATGCTCATCCACCAAGTACACAGTTCAGTGGGTTGTACTTGTACATGCACTGACATGAACTGGGTCTGATCTGGGTATTATCATACCCAAAAACCAGGGGGTGTATTTTCTAAATACACTGGTGAATGGAAGGTACTGAACTGTGCCAAGCTCATAGTGATAGCAGGCAAGCTAATCAATATACAGGAATCCTGCTTCAAACCGTGTGAGGGGTGATTGGCTTATTACATCAAAATAACTTTTGAGGGCGTGCTCAATTTTCAAAGAAATCATGTTTTTTGCATATACATAATGCTTGTCCATATACTAATCACTGTGTGAAATAACTAAGCTCAAATCAAAGTCCTATGGCACTGTTATGCTATATACATAAATGTTTACTGTATGAAAACGGAAAATCTGATTCAGCTCTTACTTTGGAATCAAGCATTTTAGGTGACTATCTTTAGTTCTAGATGATTATTTTTAAGTGCTTCACAAAAAAAATTATATTTCAAAATCTCTGAGTCAGCCTTTAAATTTCACCTGAAGTGAAAAAGCCCAAAATACTGTTTATGTGTCGCCTGCCTTAAGGCAGGAAGATACATATCGTCGCCTACATCACATACTGTCTTATCTGACATTTTTGACTTTTTTGAGATATTTTGCATATATACTTATAATGTTATGGTCTATACATGCACAAAGTTACAATAATGAAAGTGACCTAATTAGTGAGATATTAATTAAGAATTTTGATCAATAAGCTCAAAACTCCACATCGCGATTTTACATACTGTCTTATGTTTCATTTACACGTAATTTCAATAGGCGTATAATTAACGTTGTTCGTAAAACAAGCCGTTTACGTTTTTCACATACAGATCTATGTGCGTCTTATCTGCCTCGTGCGTGAACATTTCGTGTTTCACATAGTGATCTATCTGAACGCATTGAAATATAACGGTGAAATTAGCGTCTTTTGTGAGAATACGACTTTTTTTGCGTTTCACATACAGACTTACGACTTTGTAGCTTTATATCAGGAATACAATTGGACTTTCAAAACTCAACAAGGTTAAACCTTAAACTTCAGAATGTTTTCTTTATAATGCATAATTAAAAAGTAAATTGTAATGTTTAATTCCATAGTACAAACGTGAAATCTCCCGGTAGAATTTCAATGGCGATTTTCTCGAAAACGGCATTTCGTCAGATAAGACAGTATGTGATGTGGGCGACGATATGGATCACTTTGTCCACTGTTGATGTCTGTTGTTGTTGTCTGTTGTGAAAAAGGGTTATATTTGCCTGTAATATCCACATACATCGATGGATGTAAACCAAACTTCTGTCGCAGGTGCAACTTGGCATCCCCCATTTGTTGATGAGGTCAAAGGTCACATACCAAGGTCAGAGGTCAAGTTGTAAAATAGGCTGAAAATGTAAAATTGACCTCATTTGAAAAGTTTAGGTTCAATTGGAACCAAACTTGCATCATAGGTGCAACATGGGATCCCTCATTTGTTGATGAGGTCAAAGGTCATGTGAGGTCATGTTGTAAAATAGGCTGTAATCTATACTACTATTTTGTTCTATAAACCTCTGGTATGTTCTCAGGAGGTGTTCTCCAACAAATCAAGTGCAAATTTAGAGAAATGTGTGTGCTCAGAAGATCTTCTTGTGTCCTTTTAAAAGATCTGGCATAAACAAGATAAATTTTTTGCTCTTGTAAACATTTATGCTACCGTACTCTAACAACTGTACATAATTTAACACTCAGGTGTGGGAGAGGTACTCGAAACCTGGCTGGAGGTCCAAGATCTGTGGCATTACCTCGAAGCTGTATTCAGTGTGGGTCGTACTGCAAAGGACCTACCGCAAGAGGCTAAGAGGTTCACTCGCATTGACAAGAGCTGGACCAAAATTATGAAGAGAGCATATGATACTCGCAATGTCCTACAGGTAAGGAGGCAGATACAGGTGTATGGGGTTTTTGCATTTTGTCTGTTTGTCTTGTTTTTGTGTCGTCTGCATCTGTCTGCGGTCAAAATGTTGACCCTAATGTTAACCCTAAATATAATTGCTTGGTGTATCCACATATGCTGGTAAATTTTCATGATACTTGGATACAATGGTCCTTAGGTAGTGTCCCGCATGTTGGTGACCCCATGTGACCTTGGTGACCCAGTGACCTTTGTCCCCATTCA
>JAMKCH010018534.1:0-38934 GCA_023653785.1 Ophioderma brevispina
ATAAGTATTTTGAAACTCACGAACCACCTTTTTGCCATAACTTTTGAACGGACGCTCCGATTGTTTGTCCCAAACAAAAGCAATAAAAGGTAATTTTTCCTTAATTAAATTTAAAGTGTTATTTTTAGCCCCCAATGGGTCTTTTCCCCTAAACCTATGAAACTGAAAAATCATTTTTGGGCCATAAACATGAAGTAGGAGACAACCGCCTCCTGACTATGGGCTTTTAATCCCGATGAATTAGAGAATATATCCCCCAAACTGAAGGGATGGGCCCTACAATATCGATCATCCCCACGATGTTTTGATTCTTGTGTATGGCTCCGGAATCACTTCCAACTGTTGGGGAATTGTCGTTGTCATATTTATATGGGATTTTTTGCAGATTGTTGGCCCGAATTATTTCTCAGCGAGCATATGGGCCGACCATCATCCAGGAGCCTATTTCCATATGCTCCTGAGTAATGTGCATTCAAATGTGACTTACGAAAATTGCCCAGATTAGTTGGAACTGCTCGGCAAGTTCCATATGTCCGTACCCCCCGTTTAAAAACTCCACAGAAACAAATCATTTTTTTGTATGTCCTACACAACAAATACCGCCTAACCCTAAGGCCCAAAATATAAAAATTTGTGCATGTCTAGAACTTTGGCAGGGTACATATGGAACTCTTGCCAGGACTCGAATTCCCTGACCATAATATCTGGGCCAAAATCGTCATAGAAGTTTCCGATCTCCCGTGTGATGTCATACGCTTATGGTATGCCATTAAGGGACATAACGTGGATCTACTACTCTCCCGCTAGCTTATTTTTAGCTGCGCATAGCTAAAAAACGATCATGTGGGACAACTGACCAAATAACAGATCTCGTTGTAGGTTTACCCGAGCTCGATTAGAGTTACATGGAGCTCGATTTGAGTTACGCGGAGCGGAGCTATTTACTATTTGAGCCGAGAAGAAGAAAAGATCTTTCTCTATCTGTCTCTTGTTTTTTGTGGCCATTGTACAGGAAACATCCTCTGCCTGCAATCGTGAAAAGTATGATATATGGTTACGAGCTGATTTAGTCGTTGACAACTGTTATTTCTTAATCAATCAGCGCAGAGTGCATAATGCTGCCAACAAGTGAGCAAAAGACGTTATGCCACTGCGAACTGTTCGAACGGGGGTTGGATAGTAAGGCCCTAACAAATACTACAATGGTTTAGAACGTAGGGCAACACTATTTTAAATGAGGTTCCTGGCTACGGGTCTATCACCCCTAACCTACGACGGGGGTCCGGAAAGTGTGTAGTCTAATGTGTCACAGACTGCGAAGAGATAGTATCTAAATTAGTACTGCGCGGTATCAGATTACTTATCAGTCCGTCTTATCTTAATTGCATGCAAATGAAACTTACATCTCAAATATCTTGGAAACGACGGGGTTCTATGGAGATTTTTGCATCAGGAAACAAGGGTCTCTTACTATGTTTTGTTTAAATATTTTTGTTTTTTGAAAGTTTGGGGTTTGTTTTTGTATTTTGTTTGGGTTTTTGTTTGGTACTTCGGTGCTCGCACCCACGGGAAAAGTGAACACGCAATCGCACGGGCCCGCATCTCCCCTTTTCCCACAATGCCTTTCGGTATGATTCCAGACCTTAAGAATTTTTTCAACGCAGTTGCAATTACGCGTGAACCCGAACCCGACAGGTGATTGATATTGGGGCCCATAGCCCGTACCACAGGAACATAGTTTGTCCCTATTCCCCCGATAAAACCATGTATTTTTTATTTTTTTTTTTTTTTTTTTTTTGATTTTTTTTTTTTTTTTTGTTTTGTTTTTTTTTTTATTACCCTCCTCTGCTCTGGGGACGAGATTGTAAGGAACAGTTGAACTATTTCCCCTCGGTAAATAGACATGTCATCGTATCATCAATGAAATAGCATGAATTATGTTCATGTATCTTCCTAAGGTGTAATAATAGAGGATGTCTTCTTAATAACATGTAACAGCTGAGTGAGTACCGATATCATTTTTGTTTTAGTCGGCAAACCAGAATGTCAAAAATAACCTGGAAACGCGGTCGAGTATGTTTCGGACAGAAAAACCAAATTCATGAATTTCTTCTAAGGGTATCGAAAGGAAGTTTTGACACGCACACTATGCTTTGGCAAACGGTTTCAGATGATATAACGAGTTTTGTGTCTGCTCCTAGCTAGTCCGGGGACGAGGCTGGTGTATTCACGATCCAAGCTAGATATAAAATACGACAAGAAATTGTCCTTACGGTAGATTGATTTAGTTACCTTTAACCTTACGTAATACGATCTTCAATTTTCCAATTCAGTTAGGCCCCTGATTTCTCATCGAGTAAGAATCCCATCATTTCTAAGTTTATGTAACACTTTTAGTTTTTATAAAAGCAACGCCTTCACCTAAATATCCCTACCCATTTAAGACTTAATCGGAGTTGTGTTTTAGGTCTGTAAACTGGGTCATTTTTTACTTTTACATTCCATCGAAATTGCACTTTCGGCTCAAAAGTTAAGATATAATTTCAAGAAAATTTCTGTCCTCAACAGCAAAACTTAGTTAGGTTGTTATACCAATATGATTTCTGATACTTTCAAGTTGTATCACGACGTCATCATATGGCAACCAAAATGCGTGAATATCTTCAAACTTCACACAATGTGGTTCTAATTATTGACCCGGTTCAAGTATAATTATTGTGAATAAAATTGGAAATATATCCATATCACTAACCAAGTGATACCATGTAATCCCGATAATAAAAATGTTCAAATTAGTAAATTGAGTGCATTATGTGAAAAATTTAATCCTATGGTATTTGACAACTTTGCACGCATTAGTTTTTCTTTCGATTTTGGGGCGCATTTAAAATAAAAATTTTAAATGTATGTTGTACACTGGTTAAGATCAAAGGTACACTTCGTTCGTTTTGTGAATTTCACGTGTAATGACACTTGTTTTCGAGAGAAGGTGGGCAAATATTTTTTACGATGTTCACGGATTGTTGGGTGTGTGTCGGGCTGGGAGCTAAACCCCCCTATCACCCCCGCTTGGCGCCAAGCATATTATGACATATACAGTCTGACATCGCCTGTACAATTCTTTCCAAAAGTATCAGAAATACGTTAGGTGTCTAACACATAACCTAAGACTGCATTCTATTTTTTTAATCGCAGGTATTTTTGCTGCGATCAGGGCAGTATTTTTAATGATTGGTTTTGGGCTTCCAGTTTGAATTTGAAGTATTACTTAATGTTACAAGTGCCATATACTTGTTCCTTGGATCCTATAGTATATCTAGTAACTCCCTAGTTTGATAATATAGGATTGAATAGATAATTATCATTTATGGCGACGCCATCTTGGATTTCTCAAAACGCCCAAGTGATGCCCAGATGGCACCTGGCAGATTCGTATTCTACACACCCTAATCTATCATTTTCAGCAAAAAATTGTGTATATACTCAACTGTACGGTCACATGAACGTTCTCTTTGACTACTATCATCATGTTTGCTTCTTGAGCTCCAGAGTCCAGACAGAAATTATGACAGTGGACTTCGGAGTACTGTGATAGAAACATTTTCATAACATTAAAACCCGCCATCAGAATAAACTAAATTTTTGGGAAGTAGGCTCTTTCGAGGATATCTGTTTGACCTTGCTAAGACCACGAAATACAATTCTATTACCTCTGCTGTCCATTATTGAAAATGCAGCATTCTGATTGGTCAGTTTACTGTCCCATTATTCTGCAATAATGGGTCGCCAATGCATTTTCTCATTATATCACGCTGTTTTTGGTAATAGAATAGAAATAAAGGGTTTGCAGTATTATTTATGGGCTCATAATGTATTCTTGGCCGGAAAAAAATAAAATAATGGACTCGGCTGCGCCTCGTCCATTATTTATTTTTTCCGACCTCGGACACATTATTCGCCCATAAAGGATACTGCATCACCCTTTATTTCTTAACTAGAGGTTTAAGACCATCTTAAGCAAAATCGTGCACTTTGCGATAGCAATGTTACATTTGGTGCACGCTTAATAGACCGTATTCAATATGACGTCAACCACCAGACATGTTGGTGGACAAGATGCATACATTCCAGGACTACAATACATTCACCTGTCAATCGATCCATGTTTAGTGATTGCACAGGGATCATTGACAGGTGAATGTATTGTAGTACTGGAATGCGTCTTATATTGTCCACCAATATGGCTGGCTATTGAATACGGTCTATATGAACTAAAGCCAATTATTTCAAAACAGGACCCCAGCTGGATTTGACCTGTGATGGCCATTTTAAAATGGCTGCCATTCACATTTTCAATGTCCCATATCTCGGTTAATAACACTGATCTTTTGAATGCCAAGGTATCAAAATATGACATTATTTTTTAAATATATTCTGTCAGGTATTTTGTTTTCCAAAATAGCCAATTTGCACTAAAATTGACACTTTTCTTTATATCTTGCTCAAAAATGATATTGCCTAGATTTTGTGTCTATACGTATGTTTTTACGGCTAAGAAATCCAAATATGACATGCATTTTGAAATATCTTCGGTCAGTCCTTGTGTCCTTAATATGAAAGCCATTTTGAGTTAAATTTGACCATTTACCTAAAGGGAATAGCCAGTCTATTATAAACTTTTGCGATGTTATTAAGATAAATGCACTATATACATAAGATCACTGTAATTTGTAAAATTAAATGAAAAAGACTAGGCCTACTCCTGGAAGCTGCCATTTTCAATAAAGTGTGGACCACGATGACGTCAACTGGGTTCTTGTATTGCAATTGCAACACGAATCTAAAAAACAATCAAAATGTTATTCAGCTGATTAGGCCATACAATGATTGGAATGTGAACCATGCGAAATATGCTGGACAGGTCTGTACGTAATTGATGTGATGTCATCGCCGGTGTTGAAAAAGCAACCTTGTGTGGTTTGCTACTTTTAATTTATTGTATACTTTAATGTCTTTTTAATATAGAATTTCTATTTGTTATTTGGGACATAGGTGCTATTTCAATCAACCATAATGGTTGGTAGGTTGTTATAACCGTAGATCGCTGCCATTAGATTTCTTGTAGAGTCAGTGTTGACGTGACTTCATTTCAATCATCGTCTTTTGCCCGTCTGATGTACTGTTTGTATTGTTACATCCTTAGGCGCTCCACCATGGCGCCCTGACCACTTCTGTGGCTATGTCGCGATCGCTTTATAAGGACATTAATATTTTGCAAATATTATAATAGTGGAGAAGAAAAATAATACTACATTAATATTATTTAAAAACTGGGTTAGGTGGCCTTTACCAACTAGGCATAGACAAGAAAATCAAGGTCAGTATCATTTATTTGGAACAAAAGATAATTGAGTGGCAAATTGGCCGCCATATTGGAATAAAATGGCTGAAAGATATTATTAATGTAATCACCACTTGGATTCTTTGACCTGAAAAAATAGGAAGATACACAAAACTCAAGTTGACATTAATATGATGCAGGTAGAACCGTAGAAGCGAGGCGCTCAGATACGCTTTCATTCTATCACATTTGCCCATAGAAAATGATGCAAGGAATTCCCTCATAAAGTACCGTTGGGAAAACCCAAATGCCCAAACAGCAGACCGTGGCCCGACTCCCATGTAAAAGTCGTTGATAATTCTTTCTAGGGGTTTGCACCACAGTAGAGTAAGCATATGTGCCAAAATTGTGCTCAAATAGCATCAAATAACTCAGAATTTTCCTCATTGAAGTACGGACTTATGCTATGATAAATTTACCGTAATCCAACCAGCCCTGACGACATATAAAAAATCAGAAATTTTCATCAAGATGTCTTTTTTTTTCGGCCTTTTACGTGTTAAACCCACTGATCCTTCCCCGTATAGAGGGTCAGTGGTTACAGGGGGAAAGGGAGGGGGACCGGTGTCGGATGATTTATTGGCAATCCCTCGGAAAATTAGCACTCTTATATAATACCCAGTAAACATGTATATAGAATTCTATGGTGTTAAAGGCTCATGATCGGTCATTTGTATCCTAATGTGCGAAAAGGATAACTGCAAAAAAGCCAGCCCAAAAAAAAACGAAAAAAAAAAAATAGGCAATCAAAACTATGACAAATCAGGTCTTGGAAAGGACATTTGAGAAAAATGTGGGCGATATGCGCCAGCCCCTGTCAAGACGTCGGGTATATGTTGTGTCAGGGGGGGTAGGACATGACAACCTAACAGCAACCGCAAATTCAAAACGGCACCATCAAACCCCGGGTGCTAGTTGTTTCAAAGACTTGAATGGTAGGAGGGCGCTCGACGCACTATCGAACGGTTACACACAAGACTTGGACTAAAAGATTAGGCATGGTCACGAATATTTAAATCTAAATGACCGTTATTGACATTACACTATTGCGCGGGGTTAGTCAACAACCCCGACGGATTTTGAAGTCAATATTTTTTTCTTAATTTAAAAAAAATTGGAATTAGCTGGTATTGAACAAAGTTAAGAGATGATTTTTAATGTCACTGGGACCGAGACTGGCCTAGTAAATGCATCGTAGCAGTTCCCAAATTCCCGTGGAAATCCCCAATGCCCAACGATGCAGATCGTGTCCTACCCCCCTGTGTTGTGTGCATGAGCGCCTTCAGTCTCGTGTACGTTTGTAGACGTCGTCCTCGGACCTCGTGGAGTCACCAAAAATAGGACGTGGCGTGGTAGGACCCCATATAAAGAGAATGCGGACTAAATTTGACTAAATAAGTTCTCAGCAGTCTAGGATTTTGAAATGTGCGAAAATTGAATTTCAATGCAGCATTTTTCGCCAAATTTATTCTTACGAACGAAAAGTTTGCAGAACAAATTGCTTTGACTTTTTGTGTTTAATAAAGATATAGTCATTTACAATAGCTTGACAATGCTCAAATTGTATTCTTGCCGTTTGGTAAAAATTGAATTCATCAACGGTTTGGAGGAACCAATCGGCATGTAATGCAGATTTTTTCCAAAGAACTTCACAGGAGCTCGGCAACCTCCAAATACCAACTCTAGTATCGAACATCAGGCCGTCCCCCCCCCCCCGTGTTAAACCAATGCACGTCTAAAATTAGGATTTCTTGGCGCCCTCCCTGAAGAATTATGAAATTAAAAGGGTGCCATCTATTGATGAAATGAAAACAAGTTATCAAAAGTTGAGCTATCATATACAGATTTAGGTAAAAAATTACATTTAGAAAAAAATTAGCTTTAAACAATAGCAACCATCAGATAAGCCTGTCACAATAGCACAAGCCCCCGAAAGGACATGATGCGACTGTGTGAAAATATTATATTAAGTGACAGGAGGATATTTTTTTAGGATATGAATTTCTATCAAATTTCACTGAATCGATTGTAGTCTGTTTATACCACCTACCGAGAACGTTGGAAGGTTTATGTGACAAAACAGCGTGCCAAAAGAAACCCAAGCCTTGTTGTGAACTGGCTGCTATCATAATCGCTTCCCATAGACAACATGCTTTGACTTCTGTCGTGCAGACCAGAAGAAAACTACTAAAATCTATCTTACTACATAAAGAACGGCGTATTCGCTTATCAATTAAGGGGGTTTGATCTAATACAGTGGTAAGCTTCCAAAAGATGTAAAAAACATAGGTTCGAGGAAAAAAATTTGCGGGCGCTTCTTTCTGGAAATCTCCTCATATCTCTTAAGGTAAGCCTATAAACTAGATCACAGTGCGATGTGCACATTTCATTTTTATCACAGGGCATAAAGTGAGTTAGTATTACAGTACTAAAGATTTCTGGCCAGAACAAACATAGTCTGGGCCTAGCCCTGAGAATAACAAATTCTTGACCAAGGCATGGCACACGTGTGGTTCGTTTGTGGGAATTGTCTATGACGCTTCGTGTAGGCCTACTCCAGTGACGTGAGTGGCATTATTTTTTTTTGGGGGGGGCGGCGCCAGCCTTTACTTGTTATAAACTTGGCAAGAAAAAATACCCAGACTATTGAAGCTAGGCTAGTCTATGTCGAAGAGAAAACTAGGTAGAGTCTAGGCTAGGCCTAGCTAGGCCTTAGACTAGTCTGGCCTAGATATAGCCATCTCTAATCTATAACGTTGATCTAAGGCCAATATCAACTAGTGCCGGAAAAACATTGGTTTCATTTAAAACAAAAACATATTATTTTTTTTTTTTTTAAATAAATTAAATGTTACTGTTATAGTCTAGCCATGTTACTGTTATAGTCTAGCCTAGCCAAAAGATAGGCAAGGCCAATAAATAATCAGTGCTGACCTCAGCCAGGCTATAAATGTATAACCATGCATTACATATTGATTGTGCTGCTCCAGGATAAATCTCCGTTATGTCTATATGAAAAGATTTTCTGATAGGACCTCTCTAGGTTTTGAATTAACAAAGAAAACGCTATGTTCCAAAGGCATGTCCAGTGTCAGGCCAGTAAAACTTTAACATAACACGTTTGTGTAGTCATCATGTCACGACTCATGGAAGTACTCACCGTCAGGCTCACCAAGTTATCACTCCAGTTGAATTTGAATCAGCTACAAACTCATAAAAAGGAATTTTTTCACTACTGCAAGTAGCATGTATAATAGGCAAAATTTGCAAGCATGGAAGGGGGAGTCGTTGAACCCGACCTCTATACGTGGATAGAGGCGGCGATCCAGGAGTGCAATGGTTTTGGGGTGTATAATAATTATAATAGGGGCTGTTTTGATATTAGAGTGTATCGGGCGCATGGCTACAGAGCGAGCAGAAGATCTTGTAGCCATGGCGCCGTTATGTCAAGGGTATATGTTTTGATAGAGATTACTTTTCGAGGGGAGTTTCTGGAGTTTTGAGTGATGCACAACCGTCTTCTCGTTTCTCGCAGTCCTGTCTTTGTATTTTCTAGCTGCCCATCCGCTTACTCTCCCTCTTCTCACCCACCCCCGCCGCCATTCTTTGGTAATTTTAACAGAAGCATGATGATGTGACTTCATATTTTTTTCTTAATTATCATGAGATTATAAGATTCTTTTGAACAAGGTTAAGAAGCTTATTTTGTAATGTCACTGGGACCGAGATGCCATAGTAAATGCATGTAGCAGTTTCACAAATACCGTTTGGGAAACCCCCAATGCCCAAATAAGCAGATCGTGTCCTAACCTCTCTGACAGAACAAAATGTATAGTCTCACATCTGATCGATTACGCTGTTTGTGACAAAGAGAGATACAGAATGCTGCGGCTTTGCCGTATTGTGTTATAACGGTTACGAGATGAATAGTTTGGTGTCAGTGTCAGAAGGTCACGTGTCAGGATCAGGTATCAGGTGGCTCGTTCGGGGGCGACCGCCGATATATATAAATCCGACTATGTTTAAATCAAGGGCTGTAAATTGACCCTCTGCCAAAGTGCTATATTTTTTTCCAAAAGACAACCGTATATTATGTTAAACAGTACAAAATTTACCTTTCCCTACAGATTCAAAAAAAACCGAGTGACGATGACTGATATAAGCGGTTGTTTTTTTTTCCCAATGTAGGGATAGTACGTCATTTTACCTGAATGGGTCCCGAAGCAAATAATAAACAAATCAATGCCGTGGCCGTCATCAAATCTTGAGTTTTTCCAAAAAATTGGCTGTTATCCCATAATAAAATTCCTTTTGTAAGATTCAACATCTGTAATATCTGTTCTTTAATAAATTAATATTTCAATTGTCACAGATGAATGTGAAAAAATGGGTCCATAAGTCTACAAAATGAAAACAAAGGCAGCCGGCTAAATACCCTACCGTGGATCCTGCATGCGAAGGCGGAATCCCGTTGTAAGTTTGGTTCGCAGGCTTACCGCCCACGTGCCGCGGCTGCGGGGGTTATGCGTCGAGAGTGAACACCTTTGTCCTCATTTGTAGGGCACGAACCCGTCGTCGCGGCCTCCTTTCCCTGGCCCTTTGTCCCGTCCCCGGTTTGCACCCTTTCCCCACCTCCGGGACACCGCAGAGGGTTTTCCACCCCAAGGCCTTTTGGTAATTTTCCACCCCCCCCCTTCTGCCCCCCCTCCGCACTTTCCCCCACCCCTCATGCAATCCACTGCGGCAATGTGCCCTATCCCCCTCCATGCCGCCCCATGAACTAGCACAGATGTTATGACCCTCAGCGTCCCCTGCGTTCTTTGGTCTCCATACATATCTCTAACTTAATGAATGCAGACTGACTGCCTGCCTGCCCGAATGCACGGCTGAAACGAATACTCCCAACTTGCCTTCTTCTTATGCATACATACAAAAACTCTCAGCAAAAAAGCAAGCAGGATGGAGGTGGGTGAGGGGATTCTGGGTAGGGGGGATTGGGGGGAGGGGGAAGGGAAAAGAAGAGAAGGCGGAGTGGAGGATGAGGGAGGGAGGGAGTGGGACCACTGGGGGGGGAGGGGAGGGAAGGGAAAGGGGGAGAGGAGAGGAGGGAGCCGAGCGAGAGGAGGGAAGGGAAGGGGAGGGGGAATGAAGAAAGGGGAAGGGGAGAGGAGGGGAATGGGGAAGGGGAGATGAGGGAAGGGCGCGGGAGAGGGAGGGGAGGGGAGAGGGAATGGGTGGGGGAGGGAAGGGGAGCGGAGGGGAAGGGGAGGGAGAGGGAGGGAGGGGATAGGGGGGCGGAAATGGGGAAGGGAAGGGGAGCGGAGGGGGAAGGAGAGGAGGGAAGGGGAATGGGGGGGGGGAAGCGAAGGACGGGGAGGAGAGGGAGGGCGGAAGTGGGAATGGAGGAGTGGGGATGGGGAGGCCGAGCGGAGAGCAGGAATGGGGAAGGGAGGGGTGGGGTGGGGGAGGGGAGGGGACGGGTGAGAGGAGGGAAGGGGAGTGGGGAGGGAGGGGAAGAATGGGGATGGCGGAGGGGGAGGAAGGGGGAATGGGTTGGATTGGGGAAAAGAGGAGCGAGGGGGGGATGTGAGGGAGGGAGGGAGGGGAGGGAGGGGAAGGGAGGGGGAGGGGGGGAGGGGTGAATGGGAAGGGAAAGGAGAGGAGGGGGAAAGGAGTAAGTGGAGGGAAGGGGAATGGGGAGGGGCGAAGGAGAAGGAGAGGAGAGGGTTAGGGAGGGGGGAAGGTGGGAATGGAAGAGAGGGGGAGGGAAGGGGAGGAGTAGGGGAGAGCAGGGAATGGGAAGGAGGGGTGGGGTGGGGAGGGGAGAAGGGAGGGGAGGGGCGAGGAGGGAAGGGGAGTGGGGAGGGAAGGGGATGGGGAGGGGGGAGGGGGAGGGACAGTGGCATGGGGAGGGGCATGGGGAGGGGGATTGGGGAGGGGGAATGGCGTGAGACCGGGGAAAGAAGTGGGGAAGAATGGGGAACTCAAGCGTGATAGAATATGCAAAAGAATCACCTGCAGAAATAACTGAAATAAGGAGAAAATTTCCGAAAAATAATGAAAAAAACTGAGGAAGGAAATGTGCATAAATACATACAGTGAATAATGCAGAGCATGTTATAACATAAGATAAATGCAATTTTGATTAAATAAACGAAGTAATGAAGGGATGAACGAATAATTCCAAACTTACTTATGTAATAAGGGTAATTAATATTATGAATAAATGAGAAAAATAACAAAGAGGGAAGGGGAAGAAGGAAAAAGGGAAAGAAGGAAGGAAGAAAGAAGAAGGGAAGGGGAAGGGCAAGGGAAGGCGGGAAGGGGAGGGGAAGTGGAAGGGAGAGGGTAAGGGAGAGGGAGAGGGAGGGGGGGGAGGGGAAGTGAAAATGAAGGGCGAGGGGAGGGAGAGAGAGAGGGGAGAGAGTTAACTGGAGGGGGGCGGGGAAGGGAGGGAGGTAGAGGGGAGGGAGGGGAACGGGAGGGAGAGTAGAGGGAAGTGAAATTTTTCCTGTAAAAATATTCACACAATAATTATAACACAATTTTTTTCACATAACATCAATTTCTTTCAGACATTTTGTGTTTCAACCTTTCATCAATCATATTTGAAAAACTGCACAAACTTCCACTCCAATATGCTACACAGTAACGTAATCCCAGCATTAGGATGTCTGTATCGCACCAATTAGCGTAATTATGACTGAGGCATAATTTTGTCGATGCTCGTTCCACACAATTTTTAATAAAAAATGATTTAATGATTTTTCTTCAAATACAAGAACAGAAATATCACAAGTTGCATTGACTTCGCATTGAATCGTACGGTGACCTCTCATGTTCTGCCCTCTACAAAATGGGCGCTGGGGGAAGTTCCGGTTGTTTCAATCGCGAATAGTCAATTACGTGCGAGCCCGCTACCATGTATAGAGGTCAGTGGTTGAAACCTCGCCATCTCACAATCGGCACTGTATGATGGACTAAAGCATTGACAAGGTTATAAGGAAGGTTGACGAATTAACAGCGACATCACACAATTCCGTGTTCCGCGGCAATGTCCACTCACATGATCAGACTTGCATGTGATGTTGCTCATGATAAGACTACAAATGTTGTTTCGCTTGTGAAGTTGTAGTCTTTCAACATTTTCTGCTCGCTGCAATATATTGTCATAATGTTTTACCAATGTGTCGTTTAATCCTTTTTGACTTTCGTTTCCCTACAATAAGATTAATCTTGAAACGAAAAAGCTAGCAAATCGTATTTGAGCGGATGAAAATATTTTGATATTTGATTGGAAAAAACAATATTTATCATTTATGATGAGCTTTATTTCAGTTTATTTATAATTAGACATAATCCTAGTGTACCATCTATACGTCCATTTAGGTAGTCACTTATTTAATCATTGCCCCCCACATATTTAGCTTCTTTTTTGTCAAGATCAAGCCTGCAATTCCTCTGATTTTTTCTCTAAACTCTTTTACCAACCGCACTGTTGGGCCAAAGAGCTATACACAAGGCGTCAATATATTGTTGTTGGTGGAGTTTGTAAAACCTACTGCGATGGACTAGTAAAACAGATCAAGTCTAGGATTTGTTTGAGCTTCCTACAATATCGAAGTTGTTTAATTATTCCAAAGTATAATTTTTAAAAGATCAGACAAACATTATTCGTAGGTTTAATGTTAGAAAACAACTACATAAAAAATTGCGAGAAAGAAACATAATATACAAAACAGAATGGAAAATTTAAATAATTAATTGGTGAATATCGGACTATAAAATGAAAACTTCAATATAACAAATTTAAAGATGGCCGCGCCCGGTCGGTACCCGCCGATTAATAACTCCGTAGAAGTTAATGGAAGAACGAAAAGGGGGATCACATGAGGGTCGGTATTTTTTAAAAAATGTCAGATATAGATTTTCAATATAGTGTCAATACGTAAATACGCGATTGTCTATACGAGCTTCGCTTCGCGGCTCGGCTTATATTTTGTTGCAAAAGCTATAACAAAACTCTCAGTTTACATTGGTGCATCTCAAATAAAATGGGACCGCCCCGGGATTTTAAAAAGTAGTGCCATTCATATTTACATTCCGTGCCCCTAAATACCGGTATACACACAAAGACAAGCTCCTATCAGTTTTAATAATCGAGATATGAGGTACTGAAAAAGAATTGTGGCCATTTGAAAAATGGTAGGATGGGCCGCCACAGTCAATCCAGGGGGACCTCCCGTTTTGAAAGTGCCGATTTTTTTGCCCGATTCTCGTAAACTAAAAGTTAAGTTATTGGATTTAAGGTAAAAGCGTATAGAGGCTTAATGTTGTTAGATGGTACTACGACAGAGTAGATTTTATTAAATGGAAGTGTAACACGAACTTTGGTCTTCAATCACATGTTAATTATCATGGAAGAATGTATCCTTATATCTGATTCAGAACAAACCGCCCATTATTAAGGAATGCTATACCTCACGGTACAAGATAACGAGTATCGCCATCCAATTTATATTTTGGATGGGGCAAAGTTAGTACAAACCAAAGATGATCTAGAGGAGCAACCGGCTTATTATATCGCGACGCGAACGAAACAGGACAGTTGCACCATGGCATGACGCGCTAGATTCCGTCAGTGTTAAACGTACGATCACGGAAGAAAGGGTTGTTGTATCAATGGTGCCAATAGCCAACCCGTTTCGTTTCGTACAAACCGAGTCATGTTAAATATATTTGGACATATAGACAAATCACCATCAACGTTTTGCATTTTGCGTTCACGAATTGCCAAACACCCGCCAAAAAACAGTCGAAAGTATACAGCGTGATGTCAATAAAAATGCAGGATTGGGAAAAACAAAAATATTAAAAACATATTCATATTCATTATGATTTTAATTAATACCTTTTTAATAGTATATCACTACTCTTCACTATGCTTTATCCTATCTCATTTCGACACGGTGTGTCATAGATAGTGTACATTGAAGAAGGGTTATTGAATGCAAGTTGGTCCGATTGGTAAAATCACAGAACCTAACTAGACCTGGGCCAGATCTAATTTACAAGCCGGTCGTATGGGAAGGATGGTGACCCCTTAATGACCCCTTGAGGTGACTTGGACCTTTGCCCCTGCAACCAATATGTCACAAATGCGTAATTGAATGTATTTTATGTGTTAACAACTTTACAAGGATCAATATTATTGACTTTCAACTCAATCCAAGCAGCAGGGATTTGATACTTGCTCTCTAACGTTGACCCCTGGGTCACCGAATGGGTCCACCTGTAATTGGTCTGTATTTACGATATCCGGAGGATTATTCTGGTCAAATTCCGTTCAATCGGAAGATTGTTTGTAAAATCGTGGACCTTTGATCTTGAACTTTGACTTTGGAGTCGAGACTATCAAGACCTCTTTACTATTAATTTTACATCACTGTACTAATAACGGGCTTTATCTGTCGCTTATAGGCGGAGATAAATCCAATGTGGTCTTATTTTATAACATTTTTTTTGGCAAAATTGACCTTTTGACCCCATTAATGTACTTTGCATCACTAGGGTATAAAAAAAATTGTATACACAACAAAAATGCTTTTCCAATGCAAATAAAAAATCTTACTTGCTTAGTTCTGGAGTAAAATCTTGAAATTATTTACCTTAAAACCGGAAAATGACCCTTAAAGACTTTGACTCCAACAATAAAATACCGGGCATACACCAGGTAACTGGAAAGAACTCTGCAAGTTAAATCACGTTACTATGTCTTGGGTTTTTTGAGATAAACATTTTTGGCAATATTTGAAATATTTTTGGTTTTTGACCGGACGTTCCCCCTTAATGACCCTTTGACCCCATTCCGAAGCGTCAGCGTTTGTGAAGGTCTTAAGCTGCTTCATATGTATGTCACGTGACCATGCATGCTGCATTTGAGCAGATAGCGACTTTTTGAAGATTTTTAGCAATGTTTCACATGTACGACCGGAAGGCCCCCCTTAATGACCCCAAAAAGGACCTCTCGAACATAACATTTTGTGAAGGGTCTCAAGATGCTCCACAATGCAGAGTCACGTTAACATGCAATGTTTAAACTGTAGGAGGAGATACAGTTTTAAAAAAAAAAATCAAACTTGACCAATGTCACCCCCTAAGATGACCCCGAAGTGGGGTCAAAGTCATATGATTGTCACGAATGGAATGACTCAGCGGTCATTTGATGCACGTCTTGTCAGAATACGTCAAACCATCACTGAGCTAGCAAGCATTTTGGCCAAAGTGTTAGGGAAAGAGAGAAAGAAGAAACCCATCAAAAAAACAGAACAAGGACGGTGACGGAGTCTTGTAATGAAAGGTTTGAATGCGTATCAGGTGAGAGTCTTGTAGTTTCACACCACTAAAATATGTGTAACATTCGTTCCTGTACCCAAAATGCGGCGAGATAAAACGTCATTTTATCCTCAATGGAACATCTCAGACCTTAGAGCTAACATCTGCTTGAAGATATACAGGGGCGTAGCGACCATAGCGGACAGAGTGGACAAAGTCCCCTGGCCCCGAGAGGCTAAGGGCCCCAAGAGATTGGTGAGAAGAAAAAGAGAGAGGGGAGGGAGAAGGGGAAAGAGAGAAAAAGCCGAGAAAGAGAGAGAGTGAAAGGGGGAGTGAAACAAAAAATTTCAAAACAAGGCCTAATGGCGATCATGCTAAAATTTATTAATTTGGGCCCTCATAGCCTTCAGGATACACGAGAGGCCCTATCTTAATGTAAACGTAGGCAATTTTGGATACATTCTGCGCCTTGTTCTGACCCAATGGCAAATTCGGACCGCAATGGTTTTTTAGAATAATGAGGAATGGGGGGGCCCGCAAGTTCTAGAGAAAATGAGGAGTTTGGAGAAAAGAAAGGCCCTGGGAGGGGTCTTGAAGGAAGACTTAGCGTTTAGTCAAGGCTCTCAGAATTATTGTCAGCTCTTGTGTTCATTTTCATTCAGAGTATTCTATTGTTGGTCCAAGTTACCGTTCTAACAGTCGAAACAGGTTTAATTTTGAATTTAAAACAAGTGACATTTATAAGGCAAATCTCGACGAAAGAAGCAAAATATATTATAAAAAAAATTAAGAAGATATCTTTCTTTCGTTTTTACAACACTCTTTGTCTGGGAATAAACATTTTTTTAGCAACATTTTATTGTTACATTAACGTGATTCCAATTGGTAACCCTTAATAAAAAAAAAATGGTTGTGTTTCAGTCTTTGTGTATTGCGGGGGGGTTAGCACGATTCCTCAGAATCGGCTTAGTACCTTTTATTCATTGTGCTTTTATGAAATTCGGGTAGTTATCCCCCAAATTTTCGAGCTACTGACCGTGAAGACTTCTGCATGCACCGTGGACCTGGAGGTCAGAGCACTTTTTCAAATCAGGTAGTTTCTGTAAGAATACGGTTTAAAATTGGTTTGTCGGATAAAATAACATATCAGTGACCACCTTTTTTAATATTCCTCAGTTTTATAATAAAACCACTGATTAGAAAACATGATTTGCAACCCAGAGCTCTCCATTTCTCTCAGTTTTTAGGGTTAACTAGGCGAGGTTTTTAAAAACCACCTCATTGCAGTGGGGGGATGCCTGGGATACCGGTTTCATGTTATTTACTGGTGAGAATCCTTTTGTAGACCACAAAGTAGGACCCCAGCCGTTTACGTGTTTATGAACGTTTCTCAAAACGTTTAGTGTGGAAGGTCAAAAAAACGTGTAAGAACTCATTTAAAACGTTTCTACAAAACGTCATGAAGAACGTCCAAAAGTTTTAAAAGAACATTTGAGTAAATGCCTAATTAAACAGTAATAAATTAATGAAAAAAAAAGAATCCTGTTATTCCTATGTTTATTGCCAAGGGTAAACAGCATTGAACACTTTGCACCTGATATTTGATAGACAGAAATTGTATCACTTACCTTTGGTGGGAGTGTTAAAACCTGGACAATACGAGTTGTCATTCTTTGGAATTCCAACCCTTAACCATTACACCATATTAGCCAACTGAGTCGTTTTAATAGGTGATTTCATTTTATATAGTCTAGACTTTAACAGCAAGTGTTTTTGACTATTTTCCAATATTAAGTGATCATTCTATAAAGTAAGCTTTTCGTATAGACATATTGTTCTTTAACCCTAAATCCCTACACCCTAACCCTATAATGTCAAATGGTGGACGTTTTAAAAAAGTTTACACACGTCTTGCAAAAACGTGCTTTGTTGTTATGGGTAAACAAATAAAATGGATTTTTTTTAGTTTATTTGCAACGTTAATAAGGTATAAACATTTTAATGTTACATGATTTGAAAAAAAGTGTCAAGTTTAATTACGAAGTTCGGGAAAAAAACGTAACGAAACTAACCAAATTTGTTTTAATTGAAAACATGTTATAAGGAGTTTTATGCCCGTAGCCTAGTAACCAAGTACAAGGCACATTAGAATAACATCTGGAACACGGTTCTTTAAGTCTGACTAAAAACCAGCAGCAGGAAACGGATATGGAATAACCAAATTATAATGTATTTAACACGCGACAAATTACGTTCTTAAAAGTGTCAAAAGTACGTTTTGACAACGTTGAAATATGTTGGTTTAATTTACAACGTTCAGAAAACGTTCTCTGAATGTCCTCTAAAAACATAACCTAGCCTGCGACAAACTGAAAATCTGTTGTAAGCAAATATCGCATACAAATATCTAGAAACCGTTCTTCTATGGTATTAAATAAAACAATCACAAAATGTCTGCAATGTAACCAAATTATAACGTATATAAAACGTCGTAAAAATACTGGTTTAAACCATTTAAGAAAGACGTTTAAGACCGTGTTTACATCAAACGTCAATAGGTGGTTTATTCCGATAAGTACAGAAAACGTTCCCGAAACGTTTATTAAAAACCACAAAGAAATAAACAACGAAAACGGTTAAGAACGTTTTCTGAACGTTTTTAAGGACAACAAAAAGCTAGAAAACCAAATCAGGAACTGAGAAAAAAACGTTTTCTGAACGTTTGTGTTTGCTGGGCGAGGTGTGTCAGGATTGCTTGCAAAAGGATATTTAATTATGAGAAAAGCATTTCAATTATTTGAACTGTAAATAAGTATCTACAAGATAGAAGAGACTTTTAAACAATGGTCATCAATTTTGTGAATCGTAGATTTCCATTTCAGTGTCTTTTAAATCAAGGTGCAACATCCAAAACTAAATTTCAATTTCAGACAAGGATTGGGTTATTTGATAGGATATCAGAAACGACCCCCGCCACGATGCTTTGAAATAATAGTCCAATTATTTATTTAGTGACTCTTATCATCAGTGTTTTAAACAAAGTTGTTTTCTCATTAATTGCCTTTCAATGCCCTACCAACGTTTTTTAAAAACCTTGTGTTAAAGGTCCAGGAAATTGAAAATAAAATTGATTGGTTTGGAAGTCTACAAGGAGGATTAGAAAGCATTCTATTAAGTTGGTGATGACATCATTAGTGAAACTAATGATATTTTTCAGAGCAGTATAGATAATTCCGGTGGACTGGTGTGAATAATTAATGACACTGACGAAAATCAATTAGTTTCACTAATGAGTCATGGTAGTGCATTCTTTTGTTTGGCCCTTGTTTATTGGAATGGAATGTCCCATAAAGATTTGGAGTAGGTTTATCGTCTCATTTCCTGGGACTTTAAGGTCATTGAATCGGCAACACGATTCGAAGGGCTCACAAAAATTTTGAACCCAAAATATAAAAATTGCACCAGACCAAATCTTGTTAAAGATTTGTGGTATGCATATTCAGCTTCTTATTAGAGACAACAGTTGCATAATGTTCTCAGAAAAAAAAAAATCGATTTTAAGGTTCCCTGTACTAGTCACAGCACAGCTAGATGCGTCTTCATTCTACCATAGAACAGCAGAGAAAACATAAGGCATTGGTGATTGTTCATGCTAGACGAACACTAGGACTCGTGAAAAAAATATTGTAAACATCTCAAAAATTAAAATTATGCTACAATAACGAGGAATCTACTTTTCAACTGTCAAAAGTCTAGAGTTTGGTAAACGCTGATCGGCCCATCTTCTTCGCACAATTGTCCAGCTTCCCTTGGGTTGTAGTATCTTTCCCGCAATTTTTTTGAAGAGTAGTTTGACTAGTCACTATATTTCATAGATAATTATGCGAAAATTAACTTATAGTTCTGAGGTAAAATTCATCTGCCTTCTCCACATTTCGGTGCACCAAGCTTGCCTCCGCAGTAGGACAACGTATGGGGCTCTTTCTTAGATAGTGGTTGTTCTTTCATATGTACTTCTTCAAGCATAGCAGACTCCTTGTAAGTATTTCCACAGATTTGTGATAAAAGACCAATTTTAGATAGCATGGTACCTAACAAATACATCGAACTAGCAGTGGAAGCGTGAGCTCCTAAATACGTGTGGCTGAGGGTATAACTGCTTTTTCAAAATTATCAACGGCGGTATACCGTCACACAGCCACGAGAAGACTTTACACATGTTGTTTAAGATCAGCGATGTGTCCCTATGGTCAAGACCAAGTTTTTCTCATTTATATGCCTATCCAGGAAGTCAAGGCCCGTTGATGGTCTCCTCTCTGTTGGCTCATGTGACGAGCTGCATTGTTTAGGGACACGATCTCGTTGCTCGGTTCCTGGGAATTTTTGCTTGACGTCAGACCAAGGACGCAAAACATATGGTCAGCTTTGGCAGGTTCCCTGGCTCTTTCATACACCAAACCTAAAGGGCATTTGTAAGCTATCGCCAATGGATGGGTGATTTCTCCCCATAGCCAACGCTTCATGCTAAACTTTCAAAAGTGGTATTTTTCACATTGCGTTGTTTTACCTAGGTACCTAAAAGAGAATGTATTAAATTGCCAAAAATTATAACATTGTAGCTGGCATTCCCGAACTACTTATCAAGCAAGTGACATGTTATTAAGTGAGGTGAGTGAGATTAGATTTACCGATAACTCACACAATTGTGTTATATAGTGCCATTGTGGCAAAAACCAAAAAAAAAAAACAAAAACAACAAAAAAACTAACCATTTAAAATAAAAAATCATTTTAAAACAGACACCTGGTAATTCTAATCACAACATTTTTTTTAATTAACAATATTTAAACCAATCAATTGTAAATAGATAATATCATACCTGATGACCACATTTCATCACCCATCCATGTATAAAGATAAACCCAATTGAATACACCAAATTCACATGAAAAAAAACACAGCTTCCCAAAAGATAAACTGATCAAATCTAAATTAAATTAAAATTCCGGTATACACATCATACCACTGATGACAAAGTTCATCAGCATCATGCATCATGAAAAAAATTTCAACTTACATGATATTAATAATTCACATCCGATCCCTAAAACCAATAAAGCAAACACAGTATTGAAACATTTATAGCAGCAATATTGTTACAGATTAAATAGATGTCTTATATATGTACAGATGTAATGATACATGTAAATAGTATGTTTATGTCGTATGTATTAACTAAGCAGATTATTAACTACTTATACAAGTAATACAAATTATCATTTAAGTTTATACACCATTCACACACCCAAACACCACACACACACAAAGTTGGTCTAGCACGCCTGTTGCAGAGGCTTGAATGGCAATGTTATTGACAACTATAGCAGATAGCAAGACCCAAACTTACATTATTACACAGAATAAACTACTCGAAGACAGGGCACGGGACGCCTACAAGGGTTAGTGAAACGGATTCAAAACACCATGTGTCATGTTGTCGCGTGCTACGAAAAAAAACCACAAATCCCCTTAAAACGAAATATGGGGAACAGTTGGAAACGTAGAACTCGACTAGCCAGATCAACCCTTCCAGGATGGGAACACAGGTTATACACTATCAGGCGATTTAAGTGAAAAATAACGCCACGGCAACTCTCCCTGCAATGCTTTTGAGAACCCCAATAAAAATTACGTTAAAATGTACGTGTGTATGCTGCAACGGACAAGCGTGAATTGAAATTGCCACACAACACGGGACCCAGCGTATTATAGACCATTCACACTCATTCTACTCATCACACAGGAACTATTCGACCACTTACACACTTTGCTACACACTCATTACACGCTAACAAACTTAAAATAGATTGATTCTAATTCGTCAAACTGGAACTCACCCGCAATAAATCTATATTTAAGGTTTTATACACCATTCACACAACCAAACACCACACACACACCAGTTGGTATAGCCACACGCTGTTGCAGCGGCGTTGCTTGAACTACAAAAAGAAAGGGCAAATGATAAAAGGGACCCATACATTATATAAAATAAGCAATGACGGGATTACTGTTACACTTCAAAGTCCCGGGACTTCAGATACAATACTTACTTGACATACTATCAAGAACATAGCCATCTTTGTCAGTTTCCGACTTCCAGCGGCCATGACGCTTAAATAAACGATCTGGAAGCCGCATTGGCTGCCGCTAAGGCGCCACAAGTCTCAAGCTTATGACACCCAAATTTGAACATCACCAACTATAGGTTGAAGAGCCTGATGAATTAATTCTCTGACTCAGAATAGGACATGGAGAGTTGCATTCTCTACATTTTATACAATCTTTAGTGTTGATTAAGTTACGGAGGAATACGCAAAATGACGTATATTTAATGGGCCGCACTAACTGGAATAAAAAGTTCAAGCCTGAACGGAAGGTGTCTAAATATGTCCTCGCTTTATAAAGAAGCGTCCCTTCTTGTATTGGTCAGTCTTGCGTTTTGGAATTAAATTTCCAAGAATGGACGATTGAAGTTCAGGTGCGATCAATGCATAGTGGCAGACTAATTCACGCGTAAAACCCGGAGATGAGATGTAGATCATGGCTAATGACGAATATTAAAAGTTGTTATAGACTGTCAGAAGCCATGGAGGGAAACATTTCTGGATGTGCAAAGAAGTGATGGTCTTTCCGTTGAGTGAAAACAGGTTTAGATAGCAATCGGCTTTCAAACGCATGAGTATTAAATACAATGTCAGAGTTCGTGGGATCCAAATTGAAGTTGCCATTCGATGCGCAAGGAATAGATAAACCGGCTAAAGCACTGGTTAAGGGGATATTGAACTTGCTTGTTATGATGTGGAGTCAACTATAAAGCGATACATACGGTTCAGATGCAAGGGAACTTATACTGCTCACACACACACTTGCACTTTCAAAAGCATAGGATACTGTTTGAGGTTAGCAGGTGCCCGAGGAGGTTCGTTATAATGCTTGGTAGTTTTTACAGAGAATGTTAATGAGATTGTCTTTAGTTTAGAGATTAGACAAAACCTTCAAGGTCCTTTCAAATATTAGCTTGCCCCAAATTCAGGAGATGGGTTCAGTTGACGGACTTCCTATATTGATTCCAATGCTGACTGGTTGAACAAATAGGTGCTATGTCTCTCCGATAGACATCCTGACCGATCCATGAATAGATCGTTCCTAGAATATAAGTGGACATTGGCACGGCACGTTGGACGAAGAGTAGGTCTTCTGCGTGTTTGAGACTTGATATGTTGGGGCTGCAACTTAGATTTCTGCAGGTCAGCACGCTGACTTCGATATGAACGCGCAATCGATTCTAAGTATCCAGGCTATTGAGATGCTGTTTCAATAAGTGAGTATCTTACATTGGTAATATTAGCGAGAGAGAAATTGGTAAAACTTTCTATAAAACGAGATTTCCATAATTTCAGCGAAAAAGTGAACATTGTTTAGGACAAATGCCCACACATATTTTGTATCCGTCTTCTAAAGATTACGGCATTCTTTCTCTCTGAATTCCTTACATTAAAAATCATTCCAATTGGATGTTATCCGGGACAATCACGTTTAGAATAATATTTTAACTCAAAAAAACATTTAAATCAAAACACACTGAAATATAAATATAATAAACCTCCTTATTACTAGCACGGCGTTCTAATCCTCTACCCAACAAGCCAGGGTGGTGGAAGTAGAAGTACCCGTCTCCGCTCTGTCTCTGGGTTTAGAGCGAAATTGGTTAAGATATAATGCTAAACTATAAACTTGAGGACTTTTCACCTTACACCCCCTTAGCTGGAAAGCCCGCCAACAAACATCCAAAAACTGAAGTGCACAGGGCTCCTGATAACACTCGGTAGGGGAGTCTATGGGTTTTGAAGAGCTAGTGTAAAATTTCAGTCGCTTAGCGGTGTTCATCACCGTGGACCCGAGGGAGGGTTAGGTGGAAGAACTTATTTCGAAATATTGTAATTATGTTCTGATGTTCCGCTTGGAAGAGTGATGGGACATCGCTCGAACTTAATACCGCACCCTTCAGCAACCCTGGCTTAATGTTAGTCAATTAGTTAGGAAAGCCGTGAATAATAATACGGAGGATGCGTTTATCACCCCACCACTTCCTACGATGGACATTCCCACTGTAGGTGGGGTAATTACTCATTGCTTCTTCACGGGGTCTTCCTCTGCAGGGAAAATTTTCCGCAAGGCAAAACAGCAGAGTTAACCATCTAAGAAACTATCGCCATACGTTTTAAGAGACACATTGCCTTTACGTACTGCTCATATTCCAATTACATCCGTTCTCGCAGCACACCAAGCATTTTCCGTAATCAACAAAATTCCGCGATTCAGAAATCTTACTGACACCACCTGGTTTATCTTTGTTCTGGGCTGCGTTTCGTTAAGACAGCTTTATAAAACTTTCACAGTGCATCCGATGTCGGCAAAAAAAAGTTTCAATAAGGAAATTTGACCGTAAAGCCACGTCCAAGAATAAATTTATGTTAATATCCAAACATGGATTGTTCTCTAGAAGTTTCTCGATTGTGCGTCTTATTTCAGCTGTAAAGCGGTCAAATGAGCTGCATAGTTTGATCCAGCAATGGCGTGATGAAGAAGAAAGCTGACGTAAAACACACAGTTAACGATCGGCGGACTCATTCAAGCAAGATCAACAAGGTATATTCTTTCTTCAACAAAATACTTATAAATGATGTATGTGGATGGAAACGATCTTCTGGATGTGTGGATCAAGTAGGCACTGCATTTTCAATAAGGGAACGATCACAGAGTGGCAGTAATAGGTCATGTTTCACTACAGCAAGTACCTGAATAACATTTGCCGATGAAGCAGTCATAAAGGCGGCTGTTGCGACCGTGAATGATGCTGAGAATAGACGCGAGTTTAACGGAGTTTAACCAGTTAACGGGTAAGTCTCCAAACAGATATTAATTACAGTTCTGACACGTGCCATAATTGCATATCTAGAGTAAATAAAGTAGGTACCCAATCTCGATTAGCTGTCAACCAAATCTTTGGGGCTAACATGTCCATTTTTATAGATACTCAATGAGTAATTATAGCTAGGGGGAACAACCAATGAGCATTTGCAAGTCATGCTTATATACTCCTGTAAGTCTACCTCTACTGAAAGGATTTAGAAAGTCTTCTTTGCATGACAACTAAAAAGCTCAGCGGGTAAGAGCAATGGTATAACCAATTTGGATTACTCTTGGTACTTGGAATATCACTGTGGAGGTTAGAATAAGGAAAAGTGGTACCCGATTTCTTTGATATTTCTGACAGGGAATTGTTCGAAGAATTATAAAAACTCCGCCATCTTTTCGTTCCCCCAGGGCAGGGTAACAAATCTTCGCTCCCGTTACTAAGACTACGGTTTTTGAATAATTCATTGAAGACGAGGGACAGCTTCGTCGAAAGAACTCCGTCCTGTGTGATTATGGAAAATCTAACTCTGTCTGAACGATGAAATTTAAGAACATACCATCGTTGTTTCTTTCTGCAAAATCAATAAAGTGTGAACTGAAAGGAAATCATGTTCACTACATTCGAGTGCCATTTCACGTGCAATTTCTTTAGCCAAAGAAGTTTTCCCGATGGGCAGGTGGCCATGTAATCTGTTAATTTTGAAAAGCATGTCAGCTTAGTATCGAACATCATGACATTCAGGAGGCTCTTTAGTTTTGAAGCTCGGACGACCGGACCAGAAAGGCGCGTGCGAAACAGGGAATACTTGAGGTTGTTGATTGCGGGCTGTTTCGGTATTAGACATGGCGAGAAGGTCGTTTGTAAGGTTGTCTGTGTTTTCTGCAGAATGTGAAATTAAGACATGTAAAACACATGGATCAAAAGTTTTCTTTTTTGTACCTTTTTTCATCCTTGTAAAAGACGGATAGTTCGGGTACCTTTTTACAGCAATTTGTCACGTGGTGTGGACCCTATATTAGGAGGTAACCCACTCTGGATTCTGCAAGGAAACACACTAATTTTATCTAACTCCATCGATGGCAAATAATGAAAAATGAAAACTGCTCTCCACGGTCAAGAATTGCTCCATAGGCCACCTATTTACAGCCTAAATAATTTTTATTAAACGGGGACTCAAACTACAAAAAAAGTTATAAGGGGGTAGATAGGGGGAGTGCATTCGTAAAGCACTGATAGAAAATTTTACACTGAACTAGGCGAAATCACATTAAAGTTGTGTGTATATTAGCTGCCATACTGCAAAGATTCAAATGAGAAGGTTATCTAATTCACTCATTAGCACTTCAGCAGCATTTAGGAGAGGGGTAGGTCTGAAAGCAGTAACTTTGAAGGAATTTCTTATTTCGTAAATAGTGGTATCTACTGTTACACATCATATTGTAGCCATGTCACAAAGTTTTAAAATCATGTCCATTTTGTCTGGTTGCCCATGTAACACGATAAGACCTATGATTGGCAAACAATAGAACGACGTAAATAAATAACTAACCAGATACTGGGACGAAACTTGGGTGGCATGGGCAAGGGGTGGGGTTAATACGCAGTGAACCAGGAAGCCCGGGATTTTTGATACCGTTGACCATGGCAACCGGCAAACGACCAATCACATAATTTCATGCCGTATTTGAATTGGGAACACAATTTTGAAATTGGCCTTCATGGTTCACTTAGCCCTATATGTGCTTTAATATGGTGGGCCAAATTCCTGGATCCCTGTAGGTTCTCAGTCCGTTCGTTCTCGTTTGGATGTTTGCAATTTTAACGAAACCGAGTTAGATGGCCTCGAAACAATTTAGACAAAAATTGAGGGCCGCTTTGATGTGCAATATGGAAGTATTTTTGTTAAATTTCATTTATACTGAATTATCATAATATTAATGAAAGAATCATCGAAAGAGTGAATCCATTGTCCGTATTAATTTTAAAATAATTTCTTAATATCGCAGGGTGGGAACAATAAAATACATTAAAAATCATTTACCCAGTGAATTTAAGTACTTAAATTATGGAAAGGATAATATGAGTTATTTATTGACGTCAACTTAGCCAAAATAAATGTGTTAATAGTTCATAAATAATACTTTTCAAAGATATTAAAATAACCCTGAATTTTTCAATGAATAAAATATTAGGAGATTGTGCCTTTGTTGGGCAATTTAGCGTACATGCTTCACTTTAATCAGCCAGTTCGGGAACCGAATGTCGATTGCGATCGAATAAAAAGCCTTTGTAGATACAATACACAATAAGACTTGCATATCCATTTGGGTTAAATGGAACAAGATTTACCCAAATGAAGACCATACCCAACCTTAAGTATTGGCCCTGTCATTATGTTGATATACCTATTGACTTGGAAGATTTGTAGCAACGCCACGAAAGCTACACAGCCAGATTTTTAATCCCGGTGTTGTAACCCGAGCGGTAGGTTACCATGAGTACCCCTGAGGCATTATGATGCGTACCTATACAAACTAAGTACTCTTTTGTTGTTTGGCCGAAGTTACACAAGCAACTGTGTGCACAACAAACTGCGTTTCTTGCGCTAACCATTCGATTGTGTACTCTGCAGTTACCTGCTAAGCGACTGACAGGTAGCCATGTAGGGCTTCAGTAGAAGAGTCCCGTTGCAGCTACTCGGGGAGTACACTTTGGACATAGCGGTGCCAAACATTCCATGTGTGGTTTACTCCGTTCGACATATACGTTTAGTAACATTTATATTTTAGTCAGCATCCAATAAAACTATATAGACCTGTGTAAACATATATAACAAAGGTGACAAAATGTAAATTAAAATTACAAAACATAATCACAAAGAGTTCAAAGCTCATTGCATTGTCGTACCCACGCAGGTACTCCGCATGGGGTGACTAGTTGTTGTTAAGGTACTGCGTGGGAACTCGGTGGTGATTACCGACCCCTCCATTTTATGCCGGAGAGCGATATGGTACCCCAAACGGTTGGGTACTCGCCTGACCTTAACAGACCTGTTACTTCCTGAAGGAACAGGTTCCGGTTGTGTACTTTGAAGTCTGTACTCATTTAGAATGGCTCCATCTCACTAAACATAACGTCCCTTAATGCCGTTTTTTGCCACTTTCAAAAATGGGCAAAAAAACACGGAGCGGCCCTTGCCTTGTTTTTAGGGAGGGAAAGTGGCCCTAGATATAACAAGAAAAAAAACGCTGCCTCCCTTCCGCGGTGATCGTCTGGTGGAGTCATTTCATCCAAGGACACTGGGATTGAGGGTGGGCAAAAACTACCAGTTTAATTGACATGGATATAACATTGTTATTATAATTACTGGTAAAACTTAATTTTAGACTCAAATGATAGCCGAAACATGGGGCGAATTAAGTCATACCAAAGTTGTTAGTCTTTTGGTACATCTAGGGATTGAATTAAGAGGTGGATATAGAAGGACGATTTCACTTTTCATGGTTAGAGTGAAGGTTTTAAAGCAAAGTAATATGACTCTGATCTCAATTGACCTTTACACGGCCCTGAAACCCAATCCATGGTTCATGGGTAATTGAGAGAGAATTCACCATGACCCACAAACACAAGTACTAGGGCAAATGTTGGGCGACATAAGGAAAGAGAGCCTGCGAGAGTTGTGGTCGACGTCGTCATAAAGTCAGAGATTCAGTTTCTCCTATACCAATGCGTTGGAAAAAAGAGTGAGCTGAATTAATGCAAGTCCACACAATTAGGATTAAACTATATCAATAGAAAGCTGGTGACCCTAGGATATGAACAAATAGTTTGATTCGATGTATCTGTCGTATAAAGCAGTAGTAGGGCTAAAACTGCCAAGTTTTTATGTATTCCATTGCGATCAAACAGCCAAAAAAAATTAACAATACTTTATTATATACGCTAAGTAGTTGAATATAAGTACAATTCAAAGATACAGGACAAATGTAACAAACGCCACAGCTTATACGTGCAGATGCCGGTGTGGCAGGAGATCGAGTCCTCCGGGCTAGTATAGTCCGGGAACCAATGGTGAACATAGGGCAATCATTCAGTTGATTTACGCAACATAGTTTCACGTTTTATTCCGTTGTGTCTATGGAGCCCGGACTAACGGACTATGATACCTACCGGGACGATAATACTTTACACCGGTTATTCTGATGTATTATTATTTCTACTTGAAATGAACAAGGAATTTTATTCTGAGTATGAGGCAGCAGTAAAAATGTTGATGATTGGTGGAGCCAGATCACTGTTGAATTGGTTGGGGTTTGACAATGTTTGAGAAGTATATATCACCGGTGGAGAAATGGTAGGGCAATACTGAGAATGGATCTGCAGTCGGTGGTGGAGAGAACACAATGGACAGGTGGGAGGTGGCAGCCCCCTCGGTGCATATTGTGTTTGAAAACGACAGACCTGTGCGAATACGGTTCAAGGTGACCCATTCATTGCGTGGAAGATTGTACCAGGATGGGAGTTATGTCATAGGGTGATGATAGTTCATTGGTATGGTCTTGGGTCAACACGCCTCTGTTTGCCAAGTTGGCGTGATTCTTTGACAGTGCTACGCAGCAGGTGGCTTGTTGTACAACAGAGCCTTGTTCACAATTTTTGTTGTGGATGTTCTATCCCGAAGCACTGCAGGTGCAATGCCTGAAAGGGACTAAATGGTAGATTTAGATTCGAAACTCAGAGGAGTAGGAAGAACGGCAGCCAGTAAATGGGTCTCATGGTCTCGTTGTGAGTACTGACGTACAAGCTGTTTGAGTGAGAGATATTACATGCTGGGGCGGCATATCCAGCCGCGCTGTAGAACAGAGCCAGGGCGGTGGTGCGTAGAGTAGGTGGACTCGCACCCCATGTAAATCCAGCAAGGCGGCATAGGAAGTTATTCCTCGAAGGTACCTTTGCACACACTGACTCGAGATATTGCCAATAAGTAAGCTGCCGATCAAGCTTCACTTCCAGATAAGTTGATGTAGGATTGTATGGCAGTGGCGGATTTAAGGAAAAGGGCCCTGTCAGCAGTTTAAGGTGGGGCCCCTTTAGCGTCAAGAAATATCGCACTTTAGTGCGACTAAGGTGTGTCCGAGGGGCCCTGAGAGCAATATTTAAGGGGGGGCCTGTCAGCAGCTGCTGACACTACTGACTCTTAAATCCGCCACTGTTGTATGGCAGGGGCGCTCCATTGAGGTTGATTTGGAGCTGGCGATGAGCCTCTTTGGTGTTAAGATGAAAGGCAGTAGCCGTGGTCTTAGCTTCACTCAGCTCGAGTCTCCAGGTCTTGAGATATGCTGCAAGTAGGGCCATATCTGCAGTAAGTGTACTTTCTATTTCAGTCCGAGTGAAGAAGGGCAAGATCGCCGGCATAGCCATATTGTCTAGTGTTGTTTGTGGTAAGTCGCTGATGTACAAGTTGAACAGCATGGGAGCCAATACTGATCCTTGTGGGACTCCATTCCTCAGATGACGCAGTCGACTGCTCTGCTCATCACTGGCCTTAAGAACAAAGCTACGGTTTGAATGCATGTTAAATATGAATTTTACAGTGTCAAGCCCTGGTGCCACACGGTGTCATATGATGCAGTAAGGTCCACAAAGATGACGCCTGCCTTACGACGCTTCTCAAAGCTCTCCTCAATATCATTAAGAGTTTTACAATCTGACGGACAGTGCTCCGGCCACGGCGAAAACCTGCTTGTTCGTCAGGCAGATGGGATTCGAACCAGCCGGACCAGGATCAGCCTCTTAAGGAGTTTGAAGGAAATGAACAGTAGTGATATTGGGCGGGAGTTCTTGGCGTTGTCAACAGGTTTATTTTGTTTGGAAAGTGCGATGACGGTAGCCCTCCTCCAGATCTTGGGTAAGGAATGGCTGGTAAGGCAACATGTGTAAAGAATGAAGATTAGAAAGTTGTTGGTACTTGAAGGCCTGTGAGGATTAATGTTTTGAAAACATCTAGATAATTTCACTTACAGGCGAGGTTTGTAGCCCAGTGACGGTGTGTAACACTGAAACACGGCACCCAGTGAACCCGTGGCTACACACCAACCTGAATAGTAAAGTGTTTGTGACTGTGTGCAGTGGCCAAGTATGTACAAGGAAATGTAAAGGTAAAGGGGACGGACCTGTGTACGCAGGAACGGAGTGCCCATCTCTCTTTCGAAGCGATTGGGCCAGACTCCACCATATAATGTTGCTGTAGTGGGATCGCCACACCTCATCTACAGCGAGTCTGTTACCTTCCCAGCATTGAATAATGCTGGTACCCATTTATACACCTGGGTAGAGAGGAGTAATTGAGGTAAAGCGCCTTACTCAAGGGCGAAACACATTGGCCTCAGCGGGGCTCAAACCCACAACCTTTGACGTGCGGGCCGAACGCTGATCCACTGGACCACATGTGCCCTCACATGTACAAGTCTCATTTTGAACTATATAAGTAGATACAATTTCAAGTCTAATTTTCGTTGAATATGAAAGACCTACGAAGCCGACTTCATCCAGTTGTGCGAGCTCGAGTGTAGGATCTATTGACCGGTAGTGGCTATGTCTTCCTTTATTTACGTCACCGGCCGAGCACCAAATTTGAGTAATTTTCATTTCTAGAATTTCACTTACTTACAAGCGAGGTTTGTAGCCCAGTGACGCATTACGGGAAATAAGCTTTTCAGTGTTATCGTGACTTACCTGTAGCAGTTTGAAAATAAAACTTATATTTCTCGTTGTCTTTATATCAAAATGCTTTCTATTGATATGTTATGATAATTGCATGGTGTGTGGACTTTAAGCACGATGTTGTTAACTATTGAGTTTACAACTTCAAAAATGCCATAATGAAGTTGTTAATGAAAACTCAAATGGTCCCGAACATCTTGCCTGACAAAAACTGAAGTTGGCCTTCAATTACCCCTGATCTTGTAGTTGTGGGTCACGTTGAACACTCTTCAAATAACCAAATCAAAATCCCAAAGACTCTTGTGACTCTTCTAATCAGTGAAACAATAAAATTGTGCATTTCAAATCACTTCTACTGGTACAGAAATGCAACAAATGTGGTATGAAATATATTTCCCAAGTTTAATCTTTCTTCATCTTTATTAGCTATGCCCGCCACTGTTGGACGAAGCAATAGAGTAATGTGTACAGGTAACAGACCCGGGATGGTCCCCTACTCTTTTCGATAAGGTCTGCAACTTTTAACGTGCTCAGGAATGACTCCTCTGATACACGGGACCAATAGCTTTACATGACTCCCCAAACCATGAGGCGCCGGACACCCATTGCACACCTGCACATTTTACGCAATGGGAGCGAGGAGAAATTCCATAATCACACTGTTGCACGATTATGCATTTCCGAACTTATAGGAACTATTTGAGTATATGACCAAGGAACCCGACTCTTGTGGGGCTAGAACCAGGGCTGCTTGATCGATCTTATACTCTGCCGACGGTTCAGCGCCTTCAGACCACTCGGCCACCTCGCCCTTCTCCGTTCAATCTTTCATTTATGCTTAAACTTTGGTTCATACTGAATTATCAAGACTGATTTGAATACATCACTGCCATCCACATGCCAAAAAGTAACGCAGCATGTCTAAATACCATAGGCACCAGTTGTGGAGTACGGCCAATTCAAAAGTTTTAAAAAGTCGGTTTTGCCATCACATAGATCATAATAACCAACCACTGAATATCAAAATTACATACACCCCCCCCGTTAATAAATCATAATCTATACTCCGCGATGGTCAGGGTTACGCGAACCTAAAATGTATTTTATATGAGTAAAGTACACCAGAGAGTGCAATTTTCATAACTAACACCCAGGTGAGTCAAAAAAAAATTGCCCCTTAATGTGTCGCCATTTTGTGTTTTTTAAATAATATATATATAACTTATGTGATATCATCGGAAAGCCTAAGTTCATTATTTTTAATTTGCTGGCAAGATATTCCAATCGGTTAAGTATAAGGCCGAGCTACAGTCGTCTGAACCAAGTAGTCAGCTTTCCCCATATCCACGGATTCCCCATTTGAATGCACGGCTCCCGAATAAGCAAATGTGATTCCATGGACAGTGCAGAAACCCGACTGCTGGATTCAAACGAACGTAACTCGGTCTATACCTAACCGATTTGAATGATCTTTGCAGCAAATTAACTAATGAAAATAAGCTTTCAGATGATATCACATATTGTAATTATATGTTACTTGAAAATTCAAAATGGCGGACACAATCAGGGTCAAGTTTTTGTGACTCACCCTGTACAATCATATACCTCTATCTCCAGTGAAACGTGCAATGCGTACAAACAGCTACGAACTTGAATCGTGGTTGCTCGATCACCGTGTCCGTTTGTATGAACCAACGTGTGGTCACGGTAGTTTTTTCAACCTTCAACATGTCTACTTCTTTGTCAAGAATACCTAACAACTTATTGAATTCTAATTACCTAATTTCAAAGGTATCTACTTACGCAGTGCTGTATTACGGGAGGTAGGTACAGATTTCATCTGTGAAGTCTTTGCCTTCTATTCTCTCAGTTTGTCATTTTTGTTAAAATGATACACTCATGATGCACAATACATGTTTATTTCCAAGGCCGTAACGACATTTCGTTTAGTAAGTTTCACCACGATTGTTCACCACTTTACTGAAGCGAGCTTATCCGATTGTTGTTGAATGCGTTATTTGCTTGTTCACACCGCCACATGTTATTGTTCATTGTACCCCACGCAACGGCTTTGTTAAATACGAAAAAAGGTTTTGAAAATATGACTCTCCATCCGGACTCTCCAGTTCCACTCCCCTCGTGACAACGCCGCAGAGTGTATACATCATTTACATAGTGGGTAGGACATGCCATCAGCAGGTGAATTCAAACCACTGACCTCTACACTTAGATAGCGGGTCGGTCGCCAAGGTGAAACAACAGGTAATTTGCTTTAACAGTACATCGTAGACCTTCCAAGTACCTTTTCACCAACACATTCAAATTGTTTGTCTCGAGCCACCGGGACCTCTCATAGCAAACCAGTATCATAGTTCCCTTAAAACAAACGTTCCTGGTAGATTATAAGAGAGCTCGCTTAAAGAGACAACGGCACATTGAAAAATAGTGTGCCCTCAAAAATTTTCAAAAATTGATATTCTTGCATGGTTGTAAAGCTTGTTATATACAGTGCCCTCACCTGAACTGATTAACACTTAAATGTGACCAACACCCAAGGGGGGGTTTCTAGGACCCCCAAAATTTGTTTTTCGCGCTGGCCGCTTTACGCGTGGGCATTTTTTTGCGCCTAAATTTTTTTGTAATTGTCTGACTTTTAAATCCGCTTTTTTCATACCAAAATTAAATCGCCCAGCCGAATATCTAAATGCCGATATTATTGGTGTCCCAGGGAACCCCCCCCCTTGGGCCCTAACTGAAGTCATTTGAGAAATTTTTAAAATAAAATAGAAACGAGAACCAAAGCAAATTTTTTTTGCTGATATAAGTTCACACATACATGTTAAGTAACAATTATTAGTAACATTAAAATAAGTAACCCTTATGTTGCTGAAAACAAACAATTGTCATCAGGACGTTGCTAAACTGTAACTGTACAAACTCTATGGGAAAATTGACGGGTTATTTTGCAACAACCGTACAAAAATACAAGAATTCCCTAAAACTGCTTGGTTTTGGTGTTAAATATAAGTAATTTGGGTCTTCTAAACATAGATCTCAACATAAAATAAGTTTTCAAATGTTTATGTAAGCGCAAGGCTCAGTTGAATTTTCCGTCTTTTCCGCCCAATTTTCGCGTGTTTTGAAAACAATGTTGTTGGCCCCCTAATTTGCCCCACCATCACACATCTCATTTGGCTTATGATATTTGGCGCAACGAAACGAAACGAACCAAAACGAACCAGATTTTTAAGGTGGGAAGAGGGTAATTATAGGAACATTTTTAAACACTGGGAAGATACAAATTGATTGCAACTATGTCAAGGTTGACTCAAAAACTTAGTGAAAGTATTTCAGACGAATCTTTACAGTTTATTTAAATTCAAATTGTACAAGAAAATCTGTTTCGCAAAATATCACCTCCTATCTAGGACCTGATATTTGCGAAAACAGATTTCATAAAGCACTAAAATAAAACTACATCAACTGTTACCCTCATGCAAACAATCGTTTAAAATGAAATCGGTTATTTTGACGAAGAAGCATTGGCACCAGTCAAACAGCTTCAAAACATCAAATATTTCAGTGGAAAATTCCAAACAAAATTCTCTTGCGCAAAAGATCACTTGATTCTTTATCTCAAAACTTCTCACAAGGGATTAAGAAAACAAGATATACTACCATGCCTAGCAGACTATACAACAGAAGGAAATGTTAACCCTAGGGACGGTGTTTCGAAAAACAACAACGAAATCCTCTAGTTTTCTGACACGCATCCACTTCCCACATAAAGAATGCAAAAATAAAAAAAGCACTCACAAGAATTGGCTTTTATTCAAACAACCACATCGTCGAAAATGTTTCCTTGCCCCATACCGGTATATGACGTTAAGAGTACTCAAAAACCTCGGAGAACGTCTTATCAGAACAAAGATAACTCTAAACCAAAAAATTAAACATATCTTACGATCGGGCTAAATATAGAGGATGACTATACTCTTCAAAAACCGGAAATTTGCCCTATGGTCTCCGACCCTAGGAGATCTGATAGCTCTGCATTTTAATTTAGGATTTTTTTACGAATTTCGTGGACACTTTAGTTGGCAAACTATTTTGTATTACTTTCTGAAAGGACCTGTTACTACATATTGTTATTTCATGCTCTGACTATAGGCCTAAATGGACCATATAAAACTCGCCATCCGAGCACGCAATATGGGATTCATTTTTATGACTTTTCGTATACAAATTCATAACTGTACTAAGTTGGCCTATGTTCGGAACTAAATTAAATACATGCTTTAAGAGCATTGTAGTATATTTGCACTGTACTATCATTTTGTTATTTTAGACTATCATGACTATAGGCCTAATGTGGAACCATATAAAACCAAGCTTCACCCGAGCACGTATATGGGATTTCTTTTAGGACCTTTTTTCGTATAAAAATTAAATAACAGTACTAAGTAGCCTATTTTCAGAACCATATTACATACCTATAAATTTAAAGAAGCATTAGTATAGTTGCAAACCAAAAAAATAAATCGTTGTAAAAAAAAAAAAAAAAAAAAAAAAAAAAAAAAAAAAAAAAAAAAAATTTCCATAATTTTCCTTCATTATAATGGCCTAACCGGTACATGGGCCACGTCACTCACTTATAGTGAAGATTAAATCTAATATAACACGCCTGTTGTGCTTGATTCACACAATCCAACATGATGTAGAATGTCGAAAAAGAAATATGACAATTGAACCTGTAAGTCCTGTGTATTAAATTAGCCTAAAATGGGCACATATCACAATCAAGCCGAGGAAAATATAGCTGATTAGATTAAACAAAAATAGCCAATTTAAATTTGCGCTATAGTAATCGAAAACGCGTGCCTACAACCAAGCTTATCATGAGTTCTTAAAACAATAAAAGGAATCTTGGTGTCTATATTCACACACTCCGGCCAACGGAATTTCTGATGAAAAAACCACCACATAAGCTCCATGTTGCATGCTCAGCTATAGGCAGAGGAAATAGTTACACCTTTAAGCAAAAATATTGACTTACCACATTTTCAATAAGTTTTATAAGGGAATAAAACGTAGCACTTGTTTTGTTTCTCCACAAAATGTTCCAAAGATAACTAAAAAGCAGATGCGTAACCTACAGGGTGGTCAAAAAAACAAATTGAACCCTGATTGTGTCCGCCATTTGAATTTTGCAAGCAACATATATCTAAAAAATATGTGATATCATCAGAAATAGCTTAGTCATTATCTTTAATTGCTGCAAAGATCTTCCACATCGGTGTAGGTATAGACCGAGTTACAGTCGTTTGAATCCAGCATCGGTTTTCTGCACTGTCCATGGAATCACATTTGCTTTAAGTTCGGCGCCGTGCATGCATAAATGGGATCCGTTGGATAGGGTAAAATACCGGAACTACTTGATCAAAAGATGTAGTCGGGCCTATATTAAACCCCCGAGTGGAATTTATCTTTGCAGCAAATGAAAAGAGGAGTGAAATAGAGCTTTCGAGATTATCACATTATGTATATATATATATTATTTAAAAACTGAAAATGGGCGGACACAATCCGGGTCATCAGTTTTTGTAGGACTCACCCTGTATCACCCCCCCCCCCTTTAACGAAGCTGGGTTGGACTTGTGTGCATGTCTTATCGTCAAATTACCTTTCATTTAAACGATCGTTTGCATGAGGGTAACAGTGATTGTTATTATTTAGTGCTTATGAAGTGTTTCGCAAAAAATCGGATAGAGGTGCGATTTGCGCAAAAACAGATTTTGTTGGTAGATTTCTACTGAAATATGATGGTTTGGACGTGTGCAATGTTCTTCTTCGTCAAATAACCTTCATTTAAACGATGTGGCACGAGGTTACAGTTGATGTAGTTATTTAGTGCTAAGAAAATCTGTTCGCAAAGAAATATCAGGTCCTTATAGGTGCCTATAGGAGGTGATATTTTGCGAAACAGATTTTGTTGGTAAATTTACTGATCAAATATTTTGATGGTTTGACTTGTGGCAATGCTTCTTCGTCAAATCCCTTCATTTAAACGATTGTTTGGACGAGGGTACAGTTGATGATATTATTTAGTTCCTAGGAAATCTGTTTCGCAAAATATCAGGTCCGATATAGGAGTGATATTTTGCGATAAAACAGATTTTGTTGGTAGATTTCCAACTGAAATAATTTTGGATGTGCTGAAGTGTTTGGACTTGTGCAACTTTTCTCGTCATAGTCCCTTTTCATTTAAACGATGTTGCATGAGGTTAAAGTTGGGGTAGTTATGTAGTGCTATGAAATTGGTTCGCAAAAAAATAAATCAGGTCCTATAATAGGAGGTGATATTTTGGCGACAAAACAGATTTTTGTTGTAGATTCCACTGAAAAATATTTGATGTTTGAAGCTGTTTGACTTGTGCAAGCTTCTTCGTCAAATACCATTCATTTAAACGATGTTGCATGAGGTACAGGACTGTAATTATTAGTGCTTATGAAAATCTGTTTCGCCAAAAATATCAGGTCCTATAAGGAGGTGATATTTTGCGAACAACAGATTTTCTTTGATACATTTGAAAACTAGAGACATTTGGTGCTCAAAGAGCAACGAACCTTAGTCGTGGAAACTTTTGCAAATTTGTAATTGACCTTTGACCCCTTAAACATTGGCCATTATAAACAGGTCACGTTAGGACTTTATTCATATTCATTAATTCCTAAAAGTTGGGGTATATGGTATTTTTGCAATATGGGCAGTTTGATATTTGGCATATTTTGACCTTTGACCCCTAAACGCTGGGGACAGAGTGGGGTCACTGTGGACTATTTTTAATTAATTCATCGATTGGCATCACGATGGCATAATTCGATTAGTCAAAAGCTCTTTGCAGATTTGACCACGATTGGATCCCCATTTGATTTGCCCCATGTTGTGAGCACAGGATAATAGAGCTTTATCAGGGTTTTGTGACCAGAATATGACATTTATACCTATATTGGTGGAGGAGTTTAGTGGTTTTTGCATATTAATTAGCTCATTTGCATATCTACAGGTGGACCTTGGAGCCAATTTTTGTCATATGATCCTCTCGACCCAACTATCCGCAACTTTTGCACAGACATCACCTATCCAAGGCTTATCGTGTGTGGAGCGTATAGCATTTTTGATATTAATTAGGATATGACCGCCTTTGATGTTAATGAACTCCGATCGTTAATCTGTGTACATCCCTATAGTGGAAGGATGGTGTAAGGATTCTTGTGAACAAATTTTGGAATCTATAGCTTGTGTTTGTAGGAAAGTAGGCTTTTGAAGAGTTTACAAATGGGCGGCTACTTTCGGTTATGGACCTTTGACCCCAATCTGTAGTTAAACCCCATATGAAAGCTCTGGGGGTCAGTGGGTTCTTCTGGACAACTTTGGTTGATATGGGGTCAACCGTTTGGTACTAGTAGTAATTTTAAGGAAGCATTGGAA